>QANX01001406.1:0-20747 GCA_003254975.1 Ochetophila trinervis
TATGCCACATGGATTATATACACCTTTGCCTATTCCTAATGATCCTTGGGTTGATATATCCATAGATTTTGTACTTGGGTTACCTAGAACTAGGAAGGGCAGGGATAGCATATTTGTGGTTGTTGATAAATTTTCTAAGATGGCACACTTTATTGCATGTCATAAGACTGATGACGCTACAAATATTGCTGATTTGTTCTTTAGAGAGGTTGTAAGATTGCATGGAGTGCCTAGAACTATTGTGTCTGATAGGGATGTGAAATTTTTGAGTCACTTTTGGAGAGTTTTGTTGGGTAAGTTAGGTACTAAATTGTTGTATTCTACTACTTGTCATCCACAAACCGATGGTCAAACGGAGGTGGTTAATAGGACTCTAGGGTACTTTGCTTCGTGCTATTGTTGGTAAGAATTTGAAAACTTGGGAAGATTGTTTACCTTTTGTTGAATTTGCATATAATAGAACTATTCATTCTTCTACAGGTTTTTCACCATTTGAGATTGTGTATGGTTTTAATCCTTTAACTGTGTTGGATTTGACGCCTTTACCTTTGAGTGAAATTGCTAGCTTAGATGGACAAAAAAAGGCGGACTTGGTTAAGACTATACATGAGAAGGCGAGGTTGCAAATTGAGAAGCGTAATCGTCTAACCGTTCAAAAAGTAAATAAGGGGCGAAAGCAAGTGATATTTGAACCAGAAGATTGGGTTTGGGTGCACATGAGGAAAGAAAGGTTTCCTAAGCAAAGGAAGTCTAAGTTGGATGCTAGAGGCGATGGGCCCTTTCAAGTTCTCGAGAAGATCAATGACAATGCATACAAGATTGATCTTCCAGGTGAGTATAATGTGTCTGCATCATTCAATGTTGCTGATCTTTCTTCTTTTGGCATGGATGCAGATTCAAGGACGAATCTTTTTGAGGAGGGAGGGAATGATGTGGGCATCGAGTGCTCTTCTAGCATGGATGTTCGTGGTGAAGATATTGTGCTGCCAAGTGGACCAGTGACGCGTTCTCGAGCTAAAAAGATCAAAGCGGGAATGCTTGGACTTGTGAAGAGAATAATTGATGAAGATCGATTCAATTATCCACATGATCCAAACACTTTTATGAGGCATAATGATGATTTAAGCATGATGTCCAAGCAAGGAATGAAGGTGGTAATGCTGCTCGGGAGTTGCAAAGACGAAACAACATAATTTTAGCCATTTTCAGATTTCAATGGCAGTTTCGTAATTTAGCTATTTTCGGATTATAATGGCAGTTTCGTAATTATTGCTATTTCCAGATTATAATGGCAGTTTTGTAATATTTGATATTTTCATATTTTATTTAATTAGGGTTAGTTTTCAGCCTTAGGATTACTTTCCTAATTATTTTATGGTCTAGATTGATTCTTAACCTAACCCTAGTCTCTATATAAAGGGGGTTAGTAAGAGACAACTTTGATTATTGATTAAATAGAATCTTTTCTTGATTTCAACAAGACTTGTGTGTTCCAAGTGAGGATAGTTCTTCTTCTACTTGTTGCATTTGGGAATTGATCTTCTTATCAAAGGTATTTACTTTGTGGCGAATTTCAATTTCATTCTTTGCCTTCTAATTAGTGTTGCTAGATACAATTGTTATCTAGAGGTGCTATAGGGCGGGATTTTACCTTAGGGTTTGTTCCATATCATCTTGTGTGTTGGGATTACAGTTTCTTTAAGCTTGGGGTTCCGCATCAACTACATTGATCGAGAATGTGGTATAAAAGAATCCCAAATAAAACGAATCTAACTAGGAATAGGACCATCATCGGCATAATAGAATGAGAATACATAAACTTGGAAGTAAAGCAACCATCATTGTAAATTTTCCTAACTAAAGTATCAGAAAAGGAAAAATCCAAGTTAGTTTGCACCATTACACCAACAAGATGAGGAAAAGCAATTTGAATTATTAAGGAATGTTCCACGAAAAATTCATTCTTAAAAAGATGAGACCAGCAAACCCAAATCCACAAAACCAACAACTAACTGATCCAATGGAAATCCCACCCAATTATCCTGCCAAAACTAGATCTTCATATGCTTGCCAATAATCCAAAATCTCTTAGACATTAAAATCTCATACAACTTACGCATGGCTGGCCAAATAGAGAAAGAGGGGCCAAATAGAGGAAGAGGCATAGAAATCTAGCTTTAACTTGCTCATATAACCAGCAAACAAAACCGATAAACAAAAGAATTTTGAGACATAAACTTCCAAGTAAATTTAGCTATTAAAGCACGGTTAAGAAAAGCTAAATTTTTTAAGCCCAAACCTCCCAACTTCAAAGGCAAACAACATTTGTCCCAAGCCACTATAACAATTTTATGCAGAAATATGGAACTCGTTGAAATGAAATTCTGAATGGATTTATTTAAGGTGGAAAGCAAGTCGGAAGTCCACCTATAAATCATAAATGCATGGACAAACCTAGAAGGAATTACAGAATCCACCAAACACACCCGACGAGCTAGAGAAAGAATGCTGCATTTCCAAGAATTCGACTGAGCATGAATTCTGTCAACAATAGGCAGCAAATGCACTGACTTAGGCTTTCCTTTGAACAAAGGCAAAACCAAATAAACAAAAGAAAACTTATCTCTTCTCATACCAATAAAATTAAGAAGATATTGTTGTCGAGCAGCCAAAATCGATTGCCCAAAGAAAATATTCAGTTTATTCCAATTAGCCAACTGCCCAAACAACAAGCCATACAAAGAAAAAAAACATCCACAATCACTCTAATGATTTGAACCGTACCCTGGCAGAAGAGTAAAACATAATCAGCATATAATAAATGAGTACGAGACTGACCATCCCGAGGAGAAAGCATAGGCATTAAAAAACCCGAATCCACCAAAGATGAAAAATAATGACTGAGAAAATCTTTAGCAATGCCAAAAAGAATAGGAGACAATAGATATCCTTGTCTAACACCACGAGAGCAAGAAAAATAACCATGCAGTGTGCCATCAACCATAATAGATATCTGGATGATTGGTCCACATATACTGAAAAGCACATGGCCCTAGACCCAATTTTTTCTCAAAAGTTAGAAGCAACAGATTATCATCTGATTGATGTCTACGTAAATCCAAGCAAAAAGCCGTGTCCCAAAACTCCAAACAGTTTGCATAAGAAAAAAGATGTGTCCAACTTACTCTCCACAAAAAAAAAAAAAAAAAAAAAAAAAAAANAAAAAAAAAAAAAAAAAAAAAAAAAAAAAAAAAAAAAAAAAAAACAAGTAGCTCTACAAGCCTAAGTAAAAAAAGTACATTTGGTGTCAATAGATAAAATATCAGCATTCTTCACAGTAGCAACAAATTCAACAAAAAAATACGACAAGGAGACAGACCAACAATTCATGAGAACCTATGACCGCATTAAAATAGCCAATAACTAGCCACAGGCCAACCACCAAAGAAGCAAAACTTGACAAATAAGACCAAAAAGGATGACACAACTTGTAAAGCACATTAGCATAGACAAAAGTAACAAAGTGAATAGTACTTTAAAAACAAAACAAAAAACTTTAATATGTTGATAATCCAACTCAACAACAGAAACATCATAAAAAGCAGAATCAACCAACAACCAAATAGTGGGCAAAGCATCCAATTTAATATTTATAGAAAGAATCTCAAATTTAAAGAAGATCGAAAAGAAACATCAATAACAACTTAATCAACAAGGGGTTTGGCCAAGCAAACAATCCTAGGTTTATATTGAAAGTAAAAACAACAGAGAGTATGTTCATAGAAAGAATTATCAGTTTCCTTTCAGTTCCAGAAAAGGACACGTAACAGTTCAGGCATCAGTCCTTGTCAAAGGCTTTCCAGTACTAATCTCCTTCCGATCTTGAGTAAACCTCTGTCTAACATTTTTAGCCAACTTGCCACGTCTCCATGATTTCCCACCTTTGATAGAACGGTTTGAATCCTCAAAAGGAACCATAGAACAATCATCATTCACCCTCGAAAAACCTAACTCTGGCAATTCTACATGTAATCCCACAACATCCTCAGTAACAAAAGCACTCTCAGAAACATCAAAAATCACAATAGCTTTACCACCCTCATGAGTACAAAAATTAGCAAGATTTGTGAGGCATGACAGTAAACTCATCAAGGCTACGACTAGAACCTGAAGCCTTTGAAGTTTGGTTAGCAACATTCCCTTTCACTAGGTTTACCACTAAACGGTGTACTTGATTTAATAAGTCAAAACCATTGCTAGTATTAACCCTAACCCCATTATCCACCAATGATACCTTAGAAACACATCTACTTTGTCCAAACCATGCCTTTCGGCTTAGACACTTTAGAAACCGCAAATGCTTTAGCAACGACATTTTCCTTACGTAAGTTAACCTTATTTTTGTCCAGAGGTCAGCAATCTAAAACAACATGCCCAATACTATGACACACCACTCTAAAAGCCAGTAATTTCTCATAAACCACATAAACATAGGATCATTTTCCATCATGTTCAAATACTAAAGTATCAGGTAAACCACTGAAAAGATCAACATCAATAAGCAAATGAGCAAAATGGACAAAATTACCCAACAATGTTGCCTTATCAATTCGCAAAGGAACATCAATACCACGTGCCAAATCAGACAAAATTTGTGGATGCTAATATGCTCAAGGTAGATGATTAAGCCTAATCCAGACCTGAGTATTATTTTCCTTTTGCAATGTCGGATCAAAATCTGGATCCCATTCTTGTAAACGGAGAACTCCAGGCATGAGATTAATAGCTCTTTGAGCCCAAACCCAACCTTTCTCTTTTTTATAAGAGAGCAAAACCTAAAAGTATCCATGCCCAACCAAAATTAACTGCAGATTCTAAAATTTTCAAATAGCTTGCAGTTTCAAAAACAAGATCCCCAAAAGCCCAAAGTTTATCACTTTTATTCAAAAAGACTCGTGCTATTAAATTTTTTTTTGCAGAGATCAATTTTCTCTCCTCTGGATTGATCTTTATTAGTGGAATATCACCATGCTTCTTGGAAGGGATTGCCAAATTGTCCAATGGCGGCAAAATTCATGTAGCCCCTATTTTGCCTGAGATTGATGCCGCATCAGACAGAGCAGTGGGCTTAACCAAATCGGCATTACACCACGTAAAGCATACATAATTGTAGAATCTTGAATCATTGAGACAACATGTTTAGCTTTAGATCCCATGGACGAATTGGCCACAGTTGCCTCATTGAAAGACATTGAAGTTTTCAATAAAGATGATATAGCTAGCGGCTATTTCAAAGAACCCACCATTTATGACGAAGAAGCCATTAAAACCACTGATGCAACCTCGGTAGTATCAACATCAATTGATACAACTCTTGCTAAAGAAGAAAGAGCCACTAGTGCAACTTTTGACGAAGAAGAAACAACCACTGGTGCAACTTTTTCTGAAATAGCAAGTAATGACTCTGTGGTAGACAATGAAGACAGACCCTGTTCTCCATATAAAGCAACCAATAAGTCGCTCTAAATCAAGCAAATCGACTCAGTGGCAAACACCTCCGAAGAAGATGATGCCATGATGATTGATACTTAACCAACCCAAACTCCACCAAATGCAAACCACACCATGCGAACAAGAAAACCCAGAATATTAGTGATTATATCATTACTACTTTGAATATATCAATCGTTTAGATAAAGAAAAAAAACATGTCTTTAGTGGTAATATGGTGCTTAAAATGGACATTCGTAAAGATTTTAACACTTTGAATTGGGATTTTTTGTTGAAAGTTTTGCATTACTTCGGGTTCTCTGCTAAATACTGCCATTGGATTGCTAATATTCCGCAGTTAGAGAGAGTTTCTATTTTGGTGAATGGTTTTTCGGTTGGGTACTTTTTTTATTTTCGTGGTGTTCGCTAAGGGGATCCTCTGTCTCCATTGCTATTTGGCATTGACGAAGATTTTCTTAGTAGATGCCTTACTCGGTTGGTTCAAAATAAGGATTTGTTGCCTATGCTTGCTACTTGTTCAATTAATGCTCCTACTCATCTTTTATATGTGGATGGCATCCTTATTTATTGTCGCTATACTCACTCTAATATTAAGAGGATTGTGGATATTTTTTTCTCATTATGGCAATCTATCAAGTCAAATAGAAAATTGGAAAAATACATTCACGTATCTTGGGGCTTCAATTACTGTTGCTCAGCGTTTAAAGGTTGAGTACTAAGGTGGGTATGAAGATTGGTCATCTTCCTTTTGTTAACTTGGGAGTGCCAATTTTTAGACGTTCACCTACTATAAATAACTTAATGCCTATTGTTGATAAAATTTTGAGTCGATTTGATATCTGGAAAGGCAAGTACTTTCTTATGTTGGTCTTGTATGTTTGGTTAAATATGTTAATATTTCTAAGTTTGTCCACTCTTTTAGTATTTATAAATGGCCTTTAGCTTTGTCAAAAAAACGTAATTAGGCTATTAGGAACTTCATTTGGTCTGATTCAGTTTTGATTCAAAAGTTGGTGATTGTTAGTTGGGACTAGTGTTGTCGTCCTTAAAGAATCTTAATTTATTCAATCAAGCTCTTGATGCGGAACTCCAAGCTTAAAGAAACTGTAATCCCAACACACAAGATGATATGGAACAAACCCTAGGTAAAAACCCGCCCTATAGCACCTCTAGATAATAATTGTATCTAGCAACACTAATTAGAAGGAAAAGAATAAAATTGAAATTCGCCACAAATTAAAATACCTTTGATAAGAATATCAATTTCCAATGCAACAAGTAGAAGAAGAACTATCGTCACTTGGAACACACAAGTCTTGTTGAAAACAAGAGTAGATTTTCAATAATCAATAATCCAAGTTGTTTTTTACAAGCTAGTAACCTCTCCTTTATATAGAGATTAGGGTAAGGTTAAGAAACAATCTAGACCATAAAATAATTAGGAAAGTAATCCTAAGGCTTAAAACTAACCCTAAATAAATATAATCCAAAAATAACAATAATTACAAAACTGCCATTATAATATAGAAATAGCAATAATTACGAAACTGCCATTATAATCCGAAAATAGCTAAATTACGAAACTGCCATTATAAGATGCTTATTTTTAAAACTAGCTCGTTTCGTCTCCGCAACTCCTGAGCATCAATACCACCTTCATCCCTTGCTTGAACATCATGCTTAAATCACCATCTTTTGCTCCAATGGTAGAATATTTCTCTATGATGCACACATCAGCTCTTCTTAGCAAGGTTGCTTGGAAGGTGATGGCGGATCACTATTTTATTTTTCAGTTTTTGTGAGCTCGGTACAAAGGTAAGTTCAATCAGAAGTTTTATCTTCTTTCGTTTGCTTGGCCAAGTATAAGGTTTCTTCAAGGGGTTTTGTTTCAAAATTGCCGTTGAATTCCTAGAAAGGATTCAACTATTTTTTTTTTGAAAGCATAGTTGGATGGGAAAAGTTCTTTTCTTTTAGACTTGACTCTTAGGATCCTACTTCTAAGGTTAAGGATTGGGTGGACTCGAATGGTAATTGGCTTTTTTCTAAGGATCCATAATTTGTTTTCAGAAACTTGTGGCTAAAATTAGTAAGATTAAAGTGGATATGCAGAGCTTTGATAAGTTAGTCTAGGAATTTTCAACTTGTGAAGTTGTTTCTTATTGTGATATGTATTTGCACTTAGCTAGTTCTCTTTATTTTGTAATTTGGGTGAAGTCTCTATGGACTCAGTTTATTCTTCCTTCAAATGCTATGTTTTGTTGAAGGTTATTTTTTGAAAAGATTCCTATTGATGAGATTTTAGTCTGTAGGGGTTTTGTTATTGTATCTCGTTGTCATCTTCGTAAGCAATCTTGTGAATCTATTCGGCATCTTTTCTTGGATTGCCCTTATGCTCATGCATTGTGGAGTTTTGTGGGGATAAGTTTTAGATTCTTTTGGGCAGTTTTGATTCTCCTTTGGATTTATTTTTTCACATCTCTTCTTTAAAGTTGAGTTCATAGTTCACTAATTTGCTTCGTGTAGTGATGGTGGCAGTTTTTAATGTTACTTCGTATACTCTAAATCAACAGTTGCATTTTAATCATTTTTTCTTATTGCTAAAGCTTTTTCTTTAAACTTGTCAATTGTTACCAAAGCAAATTTAATTCAGAAAAGTGCTATGCACAATAGTGTGCATGATCTCTCTCTTCTTTGGTCCTCAGGTGTTAAGTTTTTTCCTCGTAAGGCTCCAAAAGTTACTCTAGTTTGTTGAGTCCTTCCTTCGCTGGGGTGAGCGAAGGTTAATACTTATGGTGCTGCTGCTGGTGCTCCAGTGTTAGCAAGATGTGGTGGCATTTTTTGCAATAGTAGAGATTTTGTTCATGGAGTGTTTACTCTCTTTTTTGGGTTGGCTTTTTCTTTTGAGGCAGAGTTAGGAGTGGCTTTGCATGCTCTACTGATATAGCTCGAAGATTTTCATGGACTAAACAAACTCTAGCTTGAATATGATTATAATTATGTGGTAAATCTTTTGATTAAGTAATCGCATTGTTGCTCCGTGGAAGTACCGAGCTTAACTTTCTATTTCCCTTGCTTTTATTAATTTATTGAGTTTATAATTTCTCATATTTTTCGTGAAGGCAATAGAGTTGCAGATATTCTTTCATAGAAAGTTGTTTCTATTTACAAGCACACAGAGATGATATCTCGGGATTGCATAATTATAGATTTAGTCAATGTTTGTCATTTGTTTATGAGTTGTTGTTGCTGGTACTCTTTTTCTGGTTGCAGTTTTTTCCAAGCAGATTTTTATGCTCCCATATTTTAGTGAGGTTGGCTTTTCAGTTTTGTCCTTTTTTCCATCTTTGGGTTGTTCTTAAACTATTTGTATTAACTCTTTTTCTTATTTAATTAATAGGATTTTGCTTGGTCTTAGTTTTGGGGGGTGTCAGCTTAGCTGAAATGCCTTTAAGCTTTTTCCTACATGGTCACTTTATTTGTCAAATGAAGTTGGTTGAGTTGAATTGCCACTCACACATACACTAGGAAAATGTGGGTTCAAGACTCTCTGATGGAAAATTCAGAAATTTTTTTTTTATATTTCTTTTCTCTTAAAATTAATAAAATATTATTATTATTATTTTCTCTTTTTTATGAAACTTCACATTTCATGGTTAGACTATAGTGAAACATTAAAAGGTTTCTTGGTTCATAACCCTTTTTTTTAAGTAACATTTTATCTATAGTAAATAATATTTATCTATAATGAGTAATATTTTAGTCCATAATATTTAACATTTGATCTATATTTGTCTATAACAAGTAACATTGTCTATAACGAGTAATATTGTCCTTAACGAGTAATATTGTCCGTAATCAATAACATTTAAATCTATATTGAGTAAAAATTTTCAAAAGTTTCAATGAAACTCCCAAATAAAAGGGTTTCACTACAGAAATTCTGCACATTTTCATAATACCAAGTACTTAACCAAATAAAAAGTTCTATCACTTAAAAAAAATTCTTGTATGAGATAGATAACTTGTTTCTTTAACTTTAATTNAAAAAAAATTAAAAAAAATTCTTGTATGAGATAGATAACTTGTTTCTTTAACTTTAATTTTTAAATAAATTTTGTGTACCTGTTTTTATGAAATTCAGGGGAGAAGAAAAAGTTTAAGAAAATGAGTTGGATTGAAAGAAAATGTACTTAGAATGTTTTAATTATCATTTATCTTAGTCTTTTCTAATAATATTATAATAACCTATTAGAAAAATTAGTGTGTATCAACTATATATTATACCAAAATAATAAATAAAATAAAACTAATCAAACTTTTATTCAAGTAATATCATATATAAAATTGATGACGAATAATAATAAATAGAAAACAATAGAGATTATAGAAAAACTAATAAATAAATCGAAGTTAGAGTTGAACTACATGCCTTTAAGATGAATTTGTCCCACTCAGGTGCTCATAGTCTTATGGTAATTGTCTTCTAAAATATAACAATCTCTTTTGACAATAGTAATACTCGAAATCATTAAAAAAATTGAACCAACTTTGACTTGAACTCCCCCACAATATATATATATATATGAGCAACAATTAAATTCTCTAATATTGTGAATGTATGAATTGAATAGAATTTGATTGATTATAAAACTAAATAGAACTAAATTTATTTTATAGAGTTTGAAAGGATAAGAAGCCAAAAACATATCAATTCATAAAGATACCTTTTGTAAAAGTATCTTATTAAATATAAATGTACCTTTAAATAAGTGCGTGGATATATTTCTATAAGGTTGCATCATTGTGAAACAATATAACCTAAAATGTGAAAAGATACCTTTATAATTTCCATTCAATATTTAAAAATTCAATAAAAAAAATTTGATTTTATCAACAATCCTCCACATGAGTATAATTTGCTCCAAAATATGCAAATGACAATGTATACGCTGGATAGAGTTCATTTGGAAAGTTATTGCATTAATATAGGTAGCTTTTGACTTTGAACCTTACCTAGTGAAGTATTTTTGGATTTACTTAGCTAATTAGTGAATGTAACATCTTGAACTTTTGCTATTATAAACCAAGAATCTCAGCCTTAGAGAATCTCAGCCTTACAATTTTCATAGATTGGTCCCCTCTTCGACATTCACATAGTTGATTTCTTATTAAAGAGTTCTTGGCACACTCCACTTGGATTTTCAAAATATAATAATCATTAAAAGCATAGTTTATTCTAACATACACTATGGACAACACTATAATTAATATCATAAAAATGGATTGAAAAAATTATCTACATAGTTTTTCATCTATGTCCTTCATAACTTCATTGTTCCTTTTGAATCTAGATCTTGGAATATCCAGTCAACTAGGTTGGGTTTTCACATAAGATGGTTATTTTAATAATAGGTTGATATCTCATTTTCCTTGATAAGCAAATTTTTTATATAAATAGATCTATAAAGTTGGCCTCTTTAACTTCATAATTAACATGAACAACTTAATTAGTAAATAATTTCTATATAATGTTGTGCCTTCACATGATTTAACTAATATTCTAGTTAAAATCAGGAAGACATTCAACGAATTTTCTAAAGTTACATATTCAAATTCCACAATGAATTTGGTCATACATAATTTATTTTAAAAACTTCCATGATACAACCACAACTCTAATTATGAGTCATTAATTAAAAAAAAAATTATTTCCAAAACACAAGCATCTCAATGCCTAATATGAAATAAAACCGATATTTTTTCTTCCTCTCTTTTATTTAGAAATGAGAAAAAATATTTTTCCATGTGAAAACCACCTCAATTTAAATTATAAATGAATAACTAAAATGGGAAAAAAATTCATTTTAAAACCATAATTGTTATTTTTACAAAAATAAAATAAAATAAAATTGATGTTCATGTTAGCATGTGAAAGTTGCTCAAGTCAACATCATCTTCAACCTCCAGCCGGTTGACCCATTTTTTTTATCCATGGGTTGTGCAACTTGTTTTTCAATCTGTTTCAATCTTACTCATCTGGCCTCCATTTTTTATATTGGTTATTGAATTTTCTTCGACTTTCTATTTCTGGATGATTACTAGTGTCAATTCAACCAATACCCAGCCATAACTCCAGTTTCAATCAAAAAGTCATTCAGCCTTTGTTTGTGTAATTTTTTCAAATTCTATATATTAAGATCATACCAAAGTCATTAAAAGGTCCAAAAACATTCAAATGACATTGTATATCAAATTTAATTCATTGAGTTTTGTCATAACACTCGTTTTAAAAGAATTTTGAAAATTTTTAAATTATTCAAATCAAATCAAACCATTAAAAAGAATCAATAGTGTTCCAACAACATCACATAACCCAACCCAATGTTAAGTTCAAATGGAAAAAGGAAGGAAATTTTTTCGCAAATTTTGAAAAAATTGCTCACATGAATCAAATATTCTTGGATTCATTTGGGTTTGAACCCAAATAAACGCATTCAAAATCAGTCATGTTAGTTCCATATGTCAGATGGAATGCTTTAATCCAAGATATGAATACATTTCAATATTAATGTAGAGAAGCCAACATTCAAAACATTTGAATAAAATAGTCAAACAGAATACACATTTTATAAAAGTAAAATATTTGTCTTAAGAATGTTAGTAAAATTAGTGTGCATCAACTATATATTATACCAAAATAATATATAATGCAAAAATGATTAAACTTTTATTCAAGTAACATAATATATAAAATTGATAACAATTAAGAAAATAACAATAATAAGTAGAAAATGATAGAGATTATAGAAAAACTAGTAAATAGGTCGAAGCTAGAGTTGAACACTTTATTGTTAAAATGAATTTGTCCCGTTAAAATGAATTTGTCTCATTCAAATGCTCATGATTTTATGGCAATTGCCTCTCACGATACAACAATTTCTCTTAACAATATTAACACTCCAAATCATCAAAAAAATCAAACTAATTTTAACTTGAACTCTCCCACAATATATGCAATACTTAAACTCTCTAATATTGTGAATGAATGAATTAAATATAATTTGACTGATTGTAAAACTGAATATAACTATTTATAGAATTTAAAAAGATATAAAACTAAAATATATATACGTTTATAAAGATATCTTTTTGTATAAAGATACTTTATTAATTTCATCAAAAAAAAAAACCTAATTAAATGTTAAAATACTTTTAAATAATGAATAAATATTTCTATAAGAACCAAATTCTAATATATTAATTTTTTCTAATAAATAATGAAAAAATTAATTTTTCCAAAAGAACCAACTTTATTTACTAATTTATTTAGAAACTTTGACAAATAATATGTTATTTTATTAATAGTTGTAAAAATAATATAAATTAAATTAGATATTATTTCATTAAAATATGAATAATTAAATTTTTAAACAGATAATTGAAATACTAATAAAATATTACTCAGCCAGTCCTCATATAACTTAGTAAAACAATTGATAAAATTATGAAGTCATAATTTAGAAATATAAAAGGTACCAAAATGTAAACAAAATAAAAATAAAATTTGAAACTATTAGCTCCATCAACATAATAAATCTTCTCATTTTTTTTACTGCCACAATAATTTTGGGGAGAACAAGTAAAATAAAAATAAAATATTTTTTACCAACAATAATTCATGACAATATAAACAATGCGCAATTTAAAAAACATTATTTTCCCAGTTTATTTTATTTTATAATTTGTTCATAACGTTAATTCTTCTAACCATAATCTTCTTCTTCTTCTTTTATTTTTTTTATTTATTATTTTTTATCTATCTTCCTTAATAAGAAAACAAGAAAAAAAAAAGCATACTTTTTATTTTAAAATATAGAGATGAAACAGGATAATAAATGAATAAAATTCACACGCAATAGTTACCAGATTCATTAACTAAATTTTTAAAATTTAATTAATAATTATTAAATTAATAATGTTCTACAATAATAAAAAATAAATATAATAAAACAGTAACGCTACACAACCTAAATATTTTACAAAATTTTTAAACCAAATGACATAGCATCTTATGTGGCTTACCACTTCATAATGCTAGATCAGTTCTTTTAAATTAATGTTTTATTATGTTTTTTTATTAAAAAAAAAAAACATTTTTTGCTTCCTCTGCAGTGCACGCCTCTCAACCTTTGGTATGCCATTGTTGCTTCTCATCTTCTACTTTTTTCTTTTCCCGTTCACACCTCATTCTGTCTGGTTTGCCGACAATATTCTCTCTCTCAGGCGCTCAAAGACCGACGCTGCCTCTCTTCCTTTCGCACGCCGTCACTGCGCCGTCATTACAATCTCATCTTCCATTTCAATCAACAACAGCCAGTAATCCATTCATTCTCTCTCTGTTTCTCCAATTTCAATTTGATTCTCAATTTGTGTCTCTATTAGATTGATTAATGAAGATGTCAATCTCTTGCTTTGTTGTTGTAGATGTAGGTTGTGGTTACACAGCTGAACCATGTCCTTTGGTAACTACAGCTGAATCATGTTAATTGGCATTGTTGTTGCTTATTTTTCTGGTTGTTTGGATCTTAATATACATTTATTTCATTTTTCTGGTTTGATTCATTCAAAGAAGCTACTTTTTGATTGGTTGGGATTATTGCTTTATGAATGTTGAGATAAAATTGTTAATTAATTACAACCTCTTTTATATATACTAGGTGTGGATTTGGCCATCATATTACCAAGTTGGAATATATTATAATTCAAAGATTGCGATGAATAAGAGAAATTATAATAATTTATGATATCTTGATCATGTTTTAAAGTACACCAAAGTATCATTCTGTTTTATAGATTTGATCAATGGCTTTTCCCTAACATTTAAAGCATCAATACCAAATCTTGTCCTACTAAACATTGTACGTTAATGGTTATACATGCATATGAATGAAACTTCTATCTTAATTACCAAATTAC
The DNA here is from genome assembly GCA_003254975.1 of Ochetophila trinervis. NCBI lineage: Eukaryota > Viridiplantae > Streptophyta > Magnoliopsida > Rosales > Rhamnaceae > Ochetophila > Ochetophila trinervis. The sequence goes on from QANX01001406.1 coordinate 14,488, forward strand.
ATTTGAATTTGCGCGAAACTACTTTTTGATTGGTTGGGATTATTGGTTTATGAATGTTGAGATAAAATTGTTCATTAATTACAACCTCTTTATATATACTAGGGGTGTATTTGTAATCAATGGCTATCTCATGTCAAATACAATTCACATATCATTATGTTATCATTCCCTACTTTTTGGCTATATCTTATTTGCAAGTATGAATATAACAAAGGGGAAATGAATACCCTCTCTCAACTAAATGCTTATTAGCAAACAAGAACAAGGCCTAGGCTATCTTCCTTGTCTGCAAACATGCATATATCTATAGGAGATAGAACAATAGAAATTCTAGATAGTTCTAATGCCTAAACATATAGTCATACTATTATTGGCTTGTGGCTAATATATTAAAATTTTAATTTACCAAGTGTCTATTAAACTTCAAACCAAAAAATGTTGTATGTTAACCAAGATTTTGAATGTATGCATGAATTTCACTGAGTTACAATTGGTATAATACCAAAAGATTGGAAATTATACACTTCCAAAGGTTGGAAGGGGTTGTAAGTTCTTGCAAGTTCAGCTTAGTAAATCGCTCGAGGAATGGGATAAAGCCATTTAGGGATGAAGTGGAGATGATTTAGAGGGTATAGTCCACCATAAAGTTAAAAATGTTTTAAGTTCGTATTTCTTTTTTGTGTAAGCTTGTCGTATATGATACAACTTACATGGTATAACTAGTATCTAATGTACAAAGATTATGGTGGTAGTAATATAATTGTTCTTTTTTCTTTTTCTTTTTTTGTTATTATTGTATTGTCAATTTAATTTGTCACAAAAAATTTAGTTCAAATGTAATTTCAATGGCATCTTTTTAGTGACACTGCCAGACATAATTTTTGTCACAAAAACTCAAAGTGATGACAACCTTGTTGATATAATGGTTACTTACAATGAAATCTATTAATTTTTTTTAATTGTTCTTTTTTTGGCCTTTAATTTTATTATCTAGCAATATAGATTAGTGAACTATTTCCTTTTTATTTAGAATGACAGAATATAATCGATCTAATGTTGCAAATACTAATAATATAAATAATTGTCAAAAATGAAATTCACTTGATAAAAATTATATAAAATAGAATAAAAATATCTTCTTCATCTCTAACGGAAAGAAAATGAGACTTCAGCACACAAATTTTATCAAAATAAGCTTTTATATGTTGCTGTCATCTTGTTGTTCCTCCTTGTTTTCCAAATTTATATCATCCTACATAAATTGCATATTAATTCACAAGTGTTAGATAATTATATTTGTTAATAAAATATTTTGAATTATTTAATATAAAAATAAACACATTTCATAACTACAAATTTATAGGACAAGGAGTATGAAATACCTGTAAATCGTTTTCTAAAATAGGCATAACATTAGTTTGATCATTTATTCCAATCTCTTGACCATCAACTTGAGAAGAAGAACCATAAAGCTCATTTAATCTATCCGAAAAAGTTTCATTAACTCCAAAGTTCAGTGTCCTATTTACCTTGTGCCAAAGAAAGATAACTATAAATATATATTGAAATAAAATATTACTATGTAACAAAGACCATACATTTGTATTTAATATCAATTTTACCTTAACTATAACACTCTCTTGTGTTCCAAAAGCATAAGCTTTATCAATCTCTACAATAGAATTTGTACCAGATGTTCTTTTTTTGAATTTCTACAAAACATGAAACAACATTAGAAATAGAATAAATAATATAAAACATAACTCATAATATTTTTTTTCTAATCATATTAATGATATTTTATTTTCAGACATTTGTTATGTTGTTCTCATCAATTTTTGACCGCTTTTTTTTTCTTTTTTTTTTTCGAAGAATTTGCTCAACTTTAGATTGTTTCCTTTTGAATGGAGGACGACCTTTACTTCGAGCAACTAGTGGAATAAGAACCTTAACATTCTTATTTGAAACATCATTCTTTTTACCAGTTATTGCCTTATCATTCATACGAGTACCTTCATTCAATATCAATTTAATTTTCAAATTATGAATCACCTCCATCACAATGCTACACTTACCATCATTCTCAGTTGCCAAATCTGCAACTTCATAAAATAAGTTGCACATCTTATCAAATCGAAATGTTTCAGGTTTGGCAATCCAATCACCATAATTTATTTTCACTTTAGTATGACATCTTTTTACATCCTTCCTCCATCTTCTTAAAATATACATATCCGGAATGCGAACTTTTTTTTTGTGAATTAACACCATAATTGCATGTCGGCATAATATTCCTCTAAACTCAAATAGTCGACACTTGCAAGTAACCTCATATTTAACCTCATTGAAGCATACAATGAAAGAAACACAACGATTACTCTCTCTCCAATCATTTTATCTTCCTCCACTACAAATTGATACGAATATTTTGCAATCTCTTTACTTGAAGCTAAGTCACAACAAATTTTTCCTGTTAACTCACTTTGAAATTCTTTGAATTTTGCAGTAGTATAACAATTTTGATATTGCTTTTCAATATCATAGCTAGTTATACAAGGGATCCAAGAGTTAAAAGAATTGAAATCTTCATGATTTTCCTTTTCAACTTTATCTTTTAAAGCATTATAATATTGCTCCACAAATTGTTTTAAAGAAGTCTTTGAACTCACATATCCATAAAAAAAGCATGCATACTTTCACTTCGTTGAGTTGTAGACATACCTGCCCAAAAATATCTTTCACAAATGCAGGCACCCATCGTCACCTCTCGTTATACAATCCATATAACCATTCATTGGCCTGAAAAGCATACTTACAGATGAACATATTCCAGTGACATTCAAATTCATCACATGTTAAAGAATCATAAACAACATTTTGAAGAGCAAACTTGATAGCCTTATACTACTTGTAGCCTTTTAATTTTTCAGGTAATTTCTTCATTATATGCCATAAACACCACCTATGTCGTGCATTAGGAAAGACAATTTCAATCGCATTCTGCATTGCTTTATCTTGATCAGTTATTATCACAGGTGGAGCACATTCACACATACATGCAAGCTAAGACTGAAATAACTATGTAAATGTCTCTGTATCTTCATTAGAGATCAACCCACATCCAAATAATATTGATTGTCCATGATGATTGACCCCTACAAATGGTGCAAAAAGGCATGTCATATTTATTTGTCAAATATGTGGTATCAAATGTGACCACATCCCCAAATTCTCTGTAAGCAGCCCTACTCCTTGCAGCTGCCCAAAACAAATTTTTTATTCGACCTGCATCATCTAAATCTATAATATAAAAGAAGTTGGAATTATCATTTTGCATTTTCAAGAAATATTTTTGAATTGCAATAGCATCACCTTCTCCTAGCCGTAAACGTCTAATCTTATCGATATAGTTTCTATAATCTTTTTTTATAAATGTCAAATTTTCATGTCCACCAGCTTCAACCACCAAAGAATTGAAATTCTTATTTAACCTTATTCTAGCTTTATCATTTATTTCCAACTTTTTTTCCATATATGGCATCATTGCTCGATTACTTTTATAATATCGAGTTTTGCTTGGAGTACTTAATTCATGGTTGTGCTCAAGAAAAATAGAGCCAGTTTGCCACTTTCCATTTGATCATCTAACAGCTCTAAGCTTAAGCTACTCAAGTTATAAACAATTGTAACTCAACATAAAACTAAATTTATTTCGAGCAATTTATTAAAGCATACTCTTACATATAGTAAACAATAACACATTCATTCATAAGCAAGGAACAACAAAGTCCACATTGAGTTATATTTTATTAAACTCATAAGACAACAAAATTTGCTAAACAAACCAATTTAAATATAGACAACTATTGGGACACCACTTCACATTAAACCATTCTCTCTTTTACTATTCGGTCACTACTTCACAGGCTCTCATTCTCACCAACTCATACTAAAAACTTATTCCCTAAAAAAAAAAAAACAACTCATACTAGCTTGAGAGTTGACACTAACCGAGACCTATTTTCACCTCTATTGAGAAGTTCAATTAGCTTCCTATTTATACATAGACACACTCAATTGGCAATTAAGCAAAAATCTGGCAATCAAGTTAGCATGGCTATGCATCAATACAATGTAAATGTAATTTGCCTTAATACCAAAATTAATAAAATATTCACTAAACATATATTCTATAAATAGATATTCTACTTCATCACTGCAATTCGTATAGTAATATTAATTAGTTTTTTTTTTCCTTTTAATTTATGAAGTCATATATTGAAACTTATCAATTTATGGAAAAACAATTGTAAAACTAAATAATGTTTTTCTTTTATGATTTTATGCATAGTAATAAGGAGAGTTCTAACAATGATAAAGAAATTGAATTTGGAGAAACATATAGAGATTACTTGTTGTTGATTGAAGCGGAATATGAGATAGCAATGAATGGGTGTGAAAGGAAGAGAGGCAGCGTCAGTCTTCGAGCGCCCAAGAGAGAGAATATCGTCAACAAACTAGACGGATGAGGTGTGCACTGGAAAAGATTGAAGCAGAAGATGAGAAGCAACAATGGCATACCAAAGAGTGAGAGGCGTGCGCTGTAGAGGAAGTAGAAAGGATTTGTTTTTTAAAAAAAATTATAAAACATTAATTTAAAAAAGCTGATCTGTCATTGTGAAGTGGTAAGCCACATAAATGTCATTTGAGTTAAAAATTTAGTCAAATATTTAAGTTGTGTAGCATTATTGATAATAAAATAGTATTACATCATTGAATACTAATAATTTAATTAATAAATTATGTCAATTTAAAATTAGTTAAACCTTTCATTTTACTTTTTTAAAAAAATAGATGACATATAATCTAGTTGAGGATCTTTACAGATGAAACAAAGATGACTCGTAAGCAAGTTAATGAATTGATTATTGGTGGATAAACCAGACAAATAGTTTTATTTCTTTTACTAATAATATTATTTTAGTAATTAGAAAATAATATAAATTAAACTTGAATAATTCAACCTCTAAATTCAGAAATATTAATCAGAAAAAGAGCAACTCAGGCATACCAACCGTGTAAATGGACAACTTTTATTTTTATTTTTTTTAAATAACTATCTAAATTGATAATTGAATTACTAATAAAATATAATCTATCTCTGTTCGTCACTTAGAGCACTTTTCATGAATATTTATTTTGCTATATTTTTATTGTCACATCAAAAATATAAATATAAATTTGAACTCTTAAATAGTTTTGTTTATCAACTATGTCAAACTAATATGATAAAAAATAAAATACATTTTCAAAAAAGCTTATGTTAAACAGTATGATTCAGAAATATCATCATTATTAATAATATAATATTTTTTTAATCAAAAAATAGATAAGTACATTATTATCAATTGTTTATTATTTAAAAAGAAAACAAATTACATGTTATCAATTAATATAACAATCTACATAATTACTAAAAATTGAATTTTAAAATTTTTTAAATAATATGTCACGTAAATTCTAATCCAAAAAATCATTGGAGATGATCTGACTCATTCAATAAATTTGATAAATCATGAAATTTATAATTTAGATGTATATTGGATGAAACATATAACAAAACATAAAAATAAGTTTACGAAACAAGTTGATCCATCAACTGAATATACCTTTCACTGTCAAGTGTTTGTCACATTAATTTTGGGGAGAAAAATTAAAACAAAGATAAAATATTTCTAACAAGAATAATACATGATAATGTCACAAATCACACCAAAAAGATACAAATTCCCTATTTATTTTATTTTACCATTTGTACATAATAATAATTCTTCTAATTATACTATGTTTTCTCTCTAAGCTTTATTTTTTTTCCTCTGTTTATTTATCTTCTATAATACGAGAACAAGAAGAAGACAAAATCATAGTTTTTAATTTTAAAATATAGGAATGGAAAAAGAAGGTAAATGTTTAAAAAGTTTAATTTAAAAAAAAAATAGATAAAATATTAGGGTTGATTGTTCTTCTGTAACTTGGTCAAATTGTTGGATCCTCAAATTTAAAACATTTTAAATCGAGTTCTCAATTTACAATTCATTTTATATTACTCCAATTCTCAAATTAACTAGCAAAAAGTTTTAATTTGAAAAAATTGACTAATTTTTTTAATTTAGAAACAAAATAAAAATTGATTAAAAAAATTATCAATTTTCTCAATTTTAAAATTGCATTAGATAATTTTGGAATTGGATAAATGCAAA
>QANX01001407.1:0-11727 GCA_003254975.1 Ochetophila trinervis
TAATAATTATAATAATCAAATGAGCTACCTAGGGAAAATTGAAGCAAGAAAAACTAGGTTGGCTCCCCCTCCACCACATACCACCACAAGCAATTTTATTAAGAAATAAGAAAAGAAATTATAAAGTCATTAAAACAATCCACAAGGAATGAAACATACAAATTGAAAATCAACCCTATAACTGGCCTATATTAAACCCTATAAAAAAGAAAAAAAAATCCAAAATATTAAGTGAATCTAAAAACAGAGCCAAACAAATCAAATTTGAGTAGCCACACAAAAATCTAGAAGTGAGTACCACCACTGTTGCTGAGAAAGAAGAAAAGCATGCTTAGAAAGACAATAAGCAACCTGATTACCTTTCCGATAAATGTGAAAAGCTTTGAAATAAATAGAGGCAACAAAATCCAGACAATAAGACCAACGACCTCTATAAATAACAAGAACCCTATGAGACTTAACACTAATTAGATCCATAGCATATTTGGAATCACATTCTAACCAAATACAATCACAAGCTTTATCTTCGGCAAACTCCAAAGCATGAATAACAACAAGCAATTCAACCTCAAAAGCATAAACAACACCAAAAAGCATAGCAAAACAACTTTTAACAAACCCTTTACTCTTTCTGAAAATCCCACCGCCACCTGCAATCCTAGGAGATCCCAAAGCAGCTCCATCAGTATTAACCTTTAGCCAATAAGGTTCCAGAAGCCGCCAAGTGACTGAAATAATTCGTGGAGCCCGAGCATGCAAAGGCTTGACCCTAATTTTCCTCAAAATAAGCAAATCAGCAACTGTATTAAATATGGCTCCGTTATTGGTAACATTGGCCTTTTTAATGGCACAACTAATAAACTCCAAAGCTTGACTAATAGGAATTGTAACCCCTGCTTGCACATAACGATTTCTAGAAAACCAAATAGAATAAAAACCTCCAACAATTGATGCCGCCCATAACACATAAAGCTGACAACTCAACTTAACACATATAGCTGAAAAAACCAACTCCTTTATACTACCAGAAAGAACAAGTTGCTTCCCAAACAAATTCATAATGAAATCCCAAATTGCCAAAGCATAATGACAGAAAATGAATAAATGTTCAATTGTTTCACCACTAACATGACACAGAGCACATCTTGAAACAACATAACAACCACAACGCCGTAAAGCACAATCCATAGGTAGCCGATTCAATAGCACTCGCCAATAAAGAAAACTTTTAGAAGGGGGAATGCTAGAAAGCCAAATAAAATGCTCCCAACCTCGAACAGTAAAAAGATCAAAAAAATCGGTTATAAACTTGTTTGCAAGAAACCTCTTCAGAAAAAGAAAGACACCAAACCAAAATGTCAATAGAATAAGAAGATATGCAAATCTTTAAAATTCTGGAAAGCACATCTTGATAAGAACTCAAAAAATTTGGCAAATGCCAAGTTCCATCCGAATTCACACAATCCTTAGCCAACAAATTTAGATCCCAAATCTCAGTGCTCAAATCAACAAAGTCTAAAATAACAAAACCTAACCAATTATCCTGCCAAAACTGAACTTTCGAAGAAATACCTACAATCCATATACAGTCTTTATAAATTTTATTCAACATAGACTGAACAAAAGGCCAAATAAAGGAAGTTAAATAAAAATGACGATTAAATTTGCCTTGAAACCATGATAAGAAACTATGCATAAAAGAAGAATATGAAAATACCTTCCATGCCAACTTACTCAATAAAGAATCATTAAAAAGATCAAGATTATTTATACCTAAACCGCCCACTTTCAAAGGCGAAGTACAAACTTTCCAAGCAAACGGAACAGCAGCAACAATATTAATATTACTAGTCCATAAAAAATTCCGAATAGCTTTATTCAACAAAATGACATCAAAGCCGACCATTTTTAAATAAAATATGAATGACCAAATAAAGAAGTTAGAACCGAATTGATAAGACACAACTGAACAACATAAGATAAAACCTTACCTGACCAAGCATCAAATCGCATCAGGATCTGATCCACTAAAAGCCTAACATGGATCAGTTTCGGTTTGCCCTAAAAAATCAAAACTCCTAAATAAACAAAAGGCAAAGAACCATGCCTCATTCTCACCTGACGAACCAAAGTAGATTGATGAGTAGCAGAAATAGAACATCCAAAATAAATGAAAGATTTATCCCAACTAACATGCTGATTAGATAAATCCCCATAGTCATTAAAAACTGAAAGTACCTTCTGAACATTTGATTTATTACCACGACAATACAATAAAATATCAGCCGCATATAAAAAATGTATAGGAGCCGAAGCATGTCTAGTAGCGGGCATAGTACAAATCTCAAATATTCACACCATATGTAGAATAAGCCTACTGATAAAATCCTCAGCAATACCAAACAAAATAGGAAATAGTGGATCACCTTGGCGAACCCCTTGGGAACACAAAAAATACCCAAAAGGAGAACCATTCAAAAGAATTGAGACCCATGCAGAGGATAAAATATTGACCACCCACTGACAAAACACCAAAAAAAAAAAAAAAAACCCAAAAGCATGAAGAACATTCTTCAAAAAGGACCACCAAAGAGTGTCAAATGCCTTGTAAATATCTACTTTCATAGCCACATTCCCGCCAAAACATTTATTGTCTAGCAAATTGGCACACTTAGAAGCCCTAGCAATACACTTCTAAATAGATCTACCTCAAATGAAACCAAATTGTTGAGGTGAAACAATCCGAATAGTAATTCCTGCTAAACGATTAGCCAACACCTTAGTAATAATTTTAAACAAAAAATTACTTAGCATAATTAGTCGAAACTTCTCAATGGTAATTGCATTATCTGACTTTGGCAATAAAATCATAAAATTAGAGTTCATATCAGAAAGAATAAAGCCGGTTTGAAAAAAGAAATTAACCATTGCCACAACATCCAAAGCAACGATATCCCAACATGACTGAAAAAAAAAAAGCTCGAGAACCAATCAAGTTCTGGAACACTTGAAGCATCCAACTCAAAAACCACTCATTTGATCTCTGCTTCTGAAGGAGCCTCACAAAGCAAATGATTCTCATCTGCTGTAACTATAGAAGGAATCACTTGCCAAAATATCTCAGAATATGCACTATAACCCCCCGAATCCACAAATAAATTTTGATAAAAAGAAAGAATATGATTTTAAATAACCTGACTGCCAAAAGTTAATGAACCATCCACCAACAAATAAGTTAAAGGCTTATTAACTTTTCAGGCTCGTAAAAATTTATGGAAAAAAAAAAACTATATTCCTTTCACCTTCTTTCAACCACAGAATACAGCACTTATCCTTAAGCAACATTTATTCCCTCTTTAGCTCCAAATCCAAATTATAATGAGCCTTAACCTCCTGCTTAAAATATCTTCTGAAAATCCATCACGAGCCATCAAAAATTGAATATCCTACAAATGAACTTGAGCTTGCCGAACCCAAACATTCACCTTACCAAAAACATTCAAATTTCATTTCTTCAAAGCCTCCTTAACCTGACAAAGCTTAAACATAACTTTTTGCAAAGGAGTACCAAAAGCCTCCACACTCCAAGCTTTGCTAACAATCCCATGAAAATTTGAATGAGTGCTCCACATAGACAAAAACTGAAAAGGTTTAGGACCAAAACCATATTTCTTCTCCATGTGAAGCAACAAAGGATTATGATCCGAATGATGCCACATATTAGCTATACAATCAATCACATCCCAAAAATCCACACCATCCTTATTACAAAAAGATCTATCCAATTTACTTTCCATATAGCCCAAATAAAAAATGTACCTTTAGTCTTGATAGGCAACAAATCACAGTTATCCACAGCTTGCCGAAAATCAATACAAGAGATCCACAAAGGAGTTTTATCAATCCATTCATGCATTCCCATCACAGCATTAAAATCTCCCATAACAAACCAAGGACCTATAACTGAAGCATGCAAACCTTCCAAAGAAGACCAAAGGGTTTTCCGAGAAGGGAAAAAACACTACCATAAACAAAAGTAAAATAATGAGAAAACCAATAAATAGTTACTTGTTATTCCTCCGCCGAAATGATGGAAAAATCATGCAGCAACAAATCACGAACTAACACCCAAATAGTCAGAACTAAGGACGAAGCCGAACTTTCCCTCATGTTTAAAGTTAAAAGAACAAACCGAAAAGAACGCCAGAAAGAAACCAAAGAAGAACACCAATCTATGAAAGGCTCTTCAAGACAAATAACATCAGGCTTATGCTGAACACAAAAAGATTTAAGGGCTCTTCGGGTATCTACATTCCCAAAACCCCTACAATTCCAATAAAAACACATCATTGCAAGATGCCCTTGTGACAGGCTTTAAAACTCCAGCTTCACAGACATCTTGAGAAAGCTGTTGTCCAACATTCTTGGCAAGACAACCCTTCTTCCATGTTTTGTAGCCCCTTACCGATTTAGAGACAGAAGCTTCCACTGAAACCAAAGGCAAATCCTGAAGCGAACCACCTATTTCGAAATCAACATTCTCATCCTGCATTATAATTGATGACTTTGAATCTAAACTTTCTAAAGGAACCGCTTGGACCAATTCTTAAAAATCTTCATGCTCCTCAACTGCATCATCTGCCCAATTCTTACTCTAAACAACCATATCGAAAGCCTGAACTGCAGTGACGCCAGACATAGAAGGAAGCATACCAACCGCATCCTCACAGTGCCTCAAAGGTATTACTAGTTACCACCCTAAACGAATTGGCTATGTCTTTTGGAATGTCCTTTTCTTGCAAAATAGTAAGCCTTCCAATCGGTGGGACTCTTTCATTCATAGACAGCACCTCTTCTTCAACCATTGTTTCTTTGCTATAAAGACAGTTTTATTATTCTCATTCTTCAAGAAAAAACCATTTTCCTTTGGCGGTTCCTTCGAATCTCTATTGTCTAACCTCCTACAATTGAAAATTACATGTCTTACACTTTTGCAAGAAAGACAAAAAGCCGGTATATTCTCAAATTCTAAATAAACTGTAACTGCCCCTCCCTCCTTATTAAGCATGATAAAATCAGGTAAAGAATTAGATAAATCAACATCCAACAAGATGTGAGCAAAATGACCAAATTCATCGATTAAAGTATTTTGATCAAATTTTAGGAGAACCTCTACACATCTAGCTAAATCTGCAAGAATATGCGGATGCCAATAAACCCAATTAAGGTAAAAAGGAACCCAAACTTGAGAGTTTGTAAACTTTTGCATGTCTGGATTGAAGTCAGGAGACCATTCATGTAGCAGCAAAATTCTCAGTTTCAAAACAACTGAACCAATTGCCCAAACCCGTTTCTTATCTTCTTTTGAAAAAAAAAAAGCACATGAAAAAAACCTTTACCCTATGAAATCATCTTCCAATTTTGTAAACCCCAAATACCCAAAAGTTTGTCCTTAAAATCAACAAGCTTCCAAGGCTTTGCTCGTTTAGACAGAACCACACGGGCAATCAACTAATATTGTCAAAGAACCAAACACTCTTCAAAAGCTTTCTCATTAAGTTGCACGGACATAGTGTCACCATTGACTGCAACTTTGCCTAAATTGTCAACATGAGGAATTGAAATTGACATGCCATCAAGAGCTGCAGCATACGACTTTCCCGAAGGTGACATGTCAGAATGCAAAACCAATGCCACTGAAGTAGTTGCACAAGAAGTTGGCATTGTCGTTAAACCCGCCTCTAAAGTATTAATGCCATCAAACATAGCACTAGGAGACAAATAACAATCAAAACCACCAATCTGCATGTTATCACCACTTTTAGCTACCCCACAATTCACTGTGTATCAAGAGACCACCGTGAACTACCACTGTGAACAAGAGACCACCCACTATGAACTACCACACAGCCCACGGTGAACAAAACCCACCATGTAGAAGATCACCGTGGACGTTGATACAACAACCCTGTCAAACATGACGCAGAAGCCGACTCAACAAAACGCACACATAAAAGAAACAAAAATGTCGTGCAGATGAAGACAACGACGCACTGAAATTATTGCAGACAATGCTGACGACCCAAACGCAGACACAAATGACTTCGAAACAGAGGCAGCCGTGCAGCAATCCAACACCAAAACAACCTTGAAACCGTAGCACCAACCGCCAAAGAATAGCCAGAACGCCAGAAACTCGCCAAGAAATCCTCAAAACCACCACCGTCTCCATGCCCTAGCCATAATTGTTGATACGTGTCGTAAACACAAAAATTATAATACTGAATTTACCAGAATTATAGTAGTGGCAAGTCCAGGTCGAATCCACATGGACTGTATTGAATTCCAATTTAAATTCTATCCTAGTAAAATACTAAACTAAAAATATAAAAATGGGGGGTTTTAGATTGCTTGTAAAATATTTTAAATTAAATCAAAACTAGTAAATATTGAAAATAAATAAATAAGAGAAACTCTTGGGATCAGAATAATTCATAAAACTAGTAAACAATTGATCATAGACATAAAAATTCCAATTATTCATTCAGTTCGGCATAAATAATTGGCACGACCTAATTATTCTATATTTCTCACTAAAATAAACTAATCCAGATACGATCATGAATTAGTTATAAATTCTGAAATTAAATCTAGAATCAACGTGACCTGAATTTATCTTAGAAAATAATCAAGAACAAGAGAAAAGCCAAATAAAGACAAACTCTACAAATGTTGCAAAGTTTTAATCTAATTTATAATTTTCATAGACAATTAACAGAAACTGAGATCATAACCATTAAAGTTTATTTGCTACTAATTATTAAAATCCCAATACGATTGAGAATTCAATTTAACAATAATCCAATCTCACATATAAATAACGGATCCAAATTATAATTATGAGAAATTGAAAATATAAACAATAAACACATAAGAACATAAACTAAATAATTAAATTGGATTGAAATAAAAATAAGTCTCACAATTGCATAACTAGTTTAGAATTATTCTTACCCAAGAATAGAAGATTAGAAGCACAAACTTTAGAGAAAAATTCAATTCTAATGGTAAAAATTGTCTAAAAGTCGGCTCCCCTCTTTATAATAATGATAAAACATATTTATACTAAAATCTAGGACTAAAACTGATAAAATCGCACAAAAATGACCAAATTCGCGCCCACCCAGACGGCTAGCCAGGCGCCTGAGCAATGCACCTGAGTTGCACTACCTTGCTCCCAATGTCTGCTTAATTATGATTTTGCCACTGCTTCTTCATTTTTTCTATTTAATTACGATTTTGCCACTGTTTCTTCATTTTTCATCTCTTTAAGCTCAAATCCAACTAAAACATAGAAAAATACAAATTAATTCATTTTAAGTGAATAAAACATGCTCAAATCAAAAATTAAGGTACATAAAATATATATAAATTGCATTCCATCAATTGCCGGACCCAATAATAATAATAATAATAATAATAATAATTTCTTCAACAAATTAAGATTGGTCCATTCATTTTATCTTGGTTATAAATCAAGTATCCATTAGTCTGAATATCGAGCTCTGGCTAATGGAGCTGTTGATGTTATTTAGGTTCAGTCATTATTACAAAAATTACAGATGAAACCCACTCCAGCTCTAGTTCTGTGGTGTGACAGTATGGGTGTTGGGTCTCTAGCATCTAATCTAGTGTTTCATGCACGAACTAAACATATAGAAATTGATATTCATTTTTATTTTGTGATCGAGTAATACAAAGAAGATTGGAAGTTCGTTATGTTCCAGGCTCAAATCAATTTGCAGATGTCCTTACAAAAGTATTGACAACCTCTCAGTTTATGTTCTTACATCCAAGTTAAATTTAAAAACTTCCCCATGTAGTTTGAGGGGATGATAGAGATAAGAGTTAATGTTATCAAATACTTAGAATACATATCCAATTGAAACACTTTGTAATATCCGATTGAAACACCTTGTGGTTAGAGTTAGTTGCTGCCTTCTATATTTCTACTTGTTCTAGAGTTTGTAAATTAAGGCCACATAGGTTCATTTCCTTGTATATATAAATACATAACTCTTGTCTCATTTTCAAATTAAAACAGTACTCCTTTATATTAGGCATACCAAATTATAAAAGCCAAGAAATTAATTTCAAAAGTTAGATAATTTTGACTTATAAAATTTTTTCAACAAGTACATGCAAAATAGCTAGCTAGTTAGCTTTTCCCTTCCCTCTTATGCTTATTATTTTACTTTGGATTCGTAATACCAAACTAATATCGATAACTTTTTATTCTTGATTCTTCTATTTTCTCTTGCCATAAAAAATAAAAATTCCAAAAACATTTGCACAATATCCATTTTATATTCAATTAGTAGCATGCATGCCAATCTATCAAGTTGTTATATTATTCAACCAAAATAAATATCAAACTATATAGTTGTTATATTAAATTTTATGGTATACATATTCATTCTATGGTCATCTTAATTATAATTTTATCATAATTGTTACTAAAATATATNATATATTTTAATAAATTTAAAAATTATTATAAAAAAAAATTATTCAGTGACATTTTTATCACGTTTGTTATTAAAATTATATTATTAAAATATATTTCGTGACAATTTTGATAGAAAAAATTATTAGTGGCGAATATTAGTGACAATCATATTATAAAAACCTACCAGTACAAAGGCTGGTGGTTTAACTAATTAATTGAAAACACAAAAAGTATCTCCGCTCTCAACAATTTCTCAGCTAAATATATTTTTCTTTCATGTAATTTTAATCAAATTAAATTTGTTGAGTTAATTATTTCTATGCAAAAAAGAAAAAGAAAATAAGAAACCCTCTAGATCTAGAAAAAACCTGACCCAAAAAAAAAATCTGATGATCCGGTCGACAATCTCGCACGGTTTCTTATAGCTGGCTCTGTGACTCCTAAGGCTTGAAACGATGAGAATGCTCGGTTGTAAGTCTTGCACTCAAAAACCCGAGCCGGTAACGAGTTCAAGGACGACGACGAGTCCCTTTCGCCTCCTTGAGATAGAAAAATCAAGTAGTTGGCCATGGTTACGCTCTCATAATTTCCAAAGGTGTATGTAAGGGTGTGTTTGGATGTGGGAATAGTGTGTTTAAAGGAATACAACGTTTGGGGAAAAGGTATGGATATTTTTTTTTTCTTGAAAATTAAATATTGGTTTTTATACCAATCAATTTTTTTGGGGAGGTTTTAGAATTATTTATTTATTTTTATTTTATAATTAACTAATAAGTGTGAATTGAAAAAGTGTATTAGACCAAAGCAGCAACGTAAGCATGAGCAAGTTGCTGAGACACCGCAATTTGCAAGAACCAGAATAAAATGCAGTTTTTGATAAAACTAGAATAAGTCTGCAGGTGGAAGCCTCTTCTATGTGTCTTTCCTAGAATCTTCATCCTTCTAGAAGCTTCTCACATTTTTTTGCTTCTTATATATATTTTTTAATATTTTAGTTTTACTAGTAGAAATTTGGAACGGAAATAAAATTCACAAAGTTTTCATTTTTGAAACTACCAAATGGTAATAATAGGAAGCATAAAGGTTGAGGTTAATTTTTGAGGCAAAGTTAATCCAACAAGAAGTGTAATTTAAGTTTTTTTATATATTTTTTGAGTCAAATTTAGCCAATTTTATTTGTACATCTCTGATAATTACCTGCTCAAATTAATAACCATAAATTCTTTTTCAGCTTCTCCATATAAGAGCTAGCATGAAAGTCTTCATCATTCCAATATTTGGACATAAAATTTTAATTATCAAATTTAATTTGACTGTCGATTATAGAATTATTTTTCACCACTGTGGTTCAACATAGAGTTCATCACAGCTCAATTCACATAGAAATTTATTTTATCATACAGATAATTTAGTCTGAATTTCAGCTTTAATATTATTTGTTAAAAATTTAGAGTTAACTTGTTAAAGAGAAACCCAAAGCCTCTAGCTACCTTCATTAATGGTTGTAACATTCCAGTACTGAGATATTAAAATATAAACTGTGAAACAAATGAACAAAATAAAAGTCTAATAAAAATTATATTCAAACATTAATTATATGAAAATTTCTTCAGGGATAATAATATAATGTGTCAGTACGACCACGCACGTAATAATGACTAATTAATTAAATAAAATAAAAAAGCCCTTTTATAAATATTTTCAGGAGTGCTAGTAGATGTGAAATCAAAGGCATTCCAGAATTTAGCCATCACTTTGATATGTTGTAGCTGCTTTTTCACACTCTGTTGAACTTGTTTAATTTTTTAATTTATTATTATAATTTGTCCCATTAGCTTACCAGTATTAATTAAAAATCATTACTGTTTCGTTCGTTTTGGTAACAAAAAAAAGAGGGTATTGTAGTCGCTGATATACAGAAAAAATTTGTGCATCGTAATCGCAGTGCGTGAAGGGTGGCGTGTCGTGTAAAAAGATCTCCTCTTTTACGCGTACTACTAATAGAGCGAGTATTTAAAAAAAAAAAATACTAATAGAGCGAGTACTCTTTATATTGTATTATAGAATTTTGTTATATGTTCTTTTTTTTTTTTTTTTTTTTTTTTGGTATGATAGAATTTTGTTATATGTATTTTTGGTGAATCCATTTATATGTATTCGAAATTTTGGTAAACTAATTATATCTGTGCTAATTTTATTATTAAAAATGTAATAATAAATATAAAATTTTGAAAGAAAAAACAATGTAATAATAAATATACATATAAAAATGCAAAATTATAGCATAGGCATTTTTATGAAAAAAAAATAATGAAGGAAGATCACGATTTGAGCGAATCCATTATAAATGTGATCATTGATATAAAAAATTTATATTTAGCTTATTAATTAGGTTAGCGACAAAATTTAGTTATATAGCGGTTGTTTTTTAACACAAAGAAGATGAACAATAAAGTATTGAAGATAATATCAAAATAACTATTAGAACAGTAAGTTTATCTAAAATAGTTTACATACTGAAATTTTTTCAAGATTTAAAACAATCCTCTGATGTGGCTTTCCATCTTTATTAAAATTATCAAGCTTGTGATAATCAAAAAATATACCGATCACATTTGCCAACAAATATATAGTTGTCATTAAACAAAGAGAGCAACAAAATGTAAAAATTAAAATGAAATTAAAAAGTTAATTACCAACCAAATATTTGTCATCAGCCACTTTTCTAGTGATGTCACCAAAATCACAAAAATTAAAACTATGTTTGGAACTGTCATTGGTTCATTCCTCTCGCAAACATAAGTTGACCATTGAAAATCAATCATATTATCCTATATAAAAGTTTAGTTTTTCTGTATTCACCACCATTATCTTTAAGAGAAAACTAGTTTATGTCATAGACTTTTTTTTTTTCCTTCACAATTTAGATTAACTTCCTCACAGAGGATCGTTTTACATGAGCATGATTTTTTCCTTACTATAAGAATTTATGACAAAATAAATGAACAAGCTCATACATTCTTAAGATAGAAAATAAAAAATGATAATACAATTACATGTTCATCTTGCAAAACCATTCAAGGCTGTTAATTTCGCCATGCTCATTATTAACAGAAGTTATCCACAACTTAACAACCATACATCTAATCTTCTAGTATTGCTTAGGAGGAGATATATTACAAATAGATAATACGTTAAAATAGAAAAAAAAATATCAT
>QANX01001408.1:0-29263 GCA_003254975.1 Ochetophila trinervis
ATATATATATATATTTCCCATATAAAGGAGAAAACAAAAAAGAAATAGGAAAGATCCAAACACCTAAATGTATGGATGAAAATCTATAGAGCATATGCATGAAACTTGACATGTTTTATATTTAAAACAAACAATAAAAAAGCATGCTTCATGATGTTTTCTCTTTCCTCCAATAGTTATTGGAGTCCACGCCATAGCTTAAAACAAATTGGCTGATTAAAGTTTTTATTTGTTTTTTGATTTCCAATTTTGTACAATAAAACCTCATAAATATAAACATTATATATATATATATATATAAATGAACAGCAAAATGAATAGATAGAGAAAGCAGCAAATAAAAGAAAATGAGAGCAGAAAAGGATAATGAAAGAGATGAGGTAGATTAGAAAGGTAGCCTCAACAATCCGGATGTACAGGGCACAATCTGAAGAACCCATTGGTTTTCTCTGCACTTTTTGTCTAAAAAAGCTGACACCAAACAGAACAGAGAGGGTGTGCAATGGGTCGCAGATCTGACATAGCTTTGAGGATATGGCCATGGGGTCTCACATTCTTCCTGTTTCAGGAATGGGCTGGCATGGCATGTTATTCAACTCACGTTATACGCATTTAAATCAACATCAAATATACAGTACCATCAAAAGTGCTAGTTTACCAGAAAAAAAAACCATCAAATTTTTACACATACAAATTTAAAAATTATAGTTTGAGATTTAGTATACTATAATACTGCTTCAGATGACTCTGTAGTCTGTACTATAATATCGTATAGCCAAGACTTATAGCCTCATTTATAATAATACTAAAGCACAACTTTTTTATTCATAAAAAAATAAAATCAAATATACAGTTCGACTTCAGCGGGCTTGCAGGCTCATCGTATCATGGACATAACCAATCTCTCGATACTAATAATTTGATTTATGCCAATTTTTTTATGCTCAGAAATTGGCCACGTGCACCATAAAATGGGTGTACGAACCCACTGTGCCAAAATCGATCAAACATATGGGAATTTTCTCGGTGAAATTCTTTCACTGTGGTTTTCACTAAAACGTTAAAAAATATTATTCAGAATTTAAATATTATTTGTTATAAATAATATTATTTAAATATTTATTAATTAAATATTATTTATTATTAATAATATTATATATTATAAATCGAATATTATTCTTTATAAATAATATTATTTATTATAAAAATATATTGTTCGTCATAAATAAATATTTTAAAATTTATTATGGACAAAATATTATTTAAAAAAACTAATATCATAAATTTTTTGAAAAGTTCCATTATAATTTAACTTCAAACATATTTATATATAGAATAATTCTACAATCAAAATATTTTTTTGTTATTAAAATAAAAAATATTATTAAATGTATATTTTTAATGATAGTTTCTATTTTATAAATAAAATAAAAATATATTTATTTTAAATTGTATATATATATATATATATAATTTTTATCTTTTGAATGTTACTGGACAGCATAGTTTGGACGACTAATCGCTTCTAAACATTTAATAGGCACCTATTTGCACTTGTAAGCAGTTAGGTGCTCAGGTGAAAATCAATTGAAAAGATTGAAGAAAATTGGGTTTTACTTTTTCTCCCTCAAAAATCCACTTGTTCATTTAAGTTGACAATTACAAAGTAAAAACAAATTTTTTATATTATTCTTTTTATGAAGAGCAACAACCCCATATATTAATTTTTATTTTGATTTTATATAAATGAACTTTCTTGCTGGTTAGAAGCATGCTGCATTATAAACATATCATTGTTTAAGAATTTTCAAGTCATATATATATACACATCAACCAGTCCTCTACGCTAAATTGGAGTGAAGCTAATTCTAGTAGCATAATCAAGCATAGGTTCTCTCTCTCTCTCTCTCAACACCTTATGGGAACAGAAGGATGTAGCAGCAGTGAATCTGGGTGGACGATGTATATTGCTTCTCCAATGGAAGAAGAAGAAGATGCAGAATGCAGTAGTTATGATGACGACAATGATGACAAGAACAAGAAGCGCGTTATCTATAAAACTTATGCTGCAAAGGAAGAAGATTTTGGCAGCGATGATTCAATGGCTTCTGATGCATCATCTGGTCCTAGTTATCAGCAATATTACCACCATGGACGCTCTCACTGTAAAGAAAGCAATGGCAAGAAGGATAAGAAGCAGTCTACAAACAAGATCACAAACAAAAAAGAGAAGAAAAGTAGCGGTGAAAAGAACACCAAAAGAAAATGAATAAAGTCTCGTCCTGGTAAAAACATTCATTTTGACAACCAGTACATGTTTAAAGGAGAGCAGCAAAGAATATGGAAAAATGTACAACGAAAATATAAAGTGTATGTTTCTTCTTCCCCTGCAGATTCATTCCCTGAAGAGTGAAAACATAATGCTGAATTAATCTTTTTCTTTTCTTAATTTTTTCGATTTTTTTTTTTTGTTTTCACCACAATGACACTATATGTAGAAGCTTCATTGTTCATGACTTTATCTTTGTTGCTTGGATTCCCAAATCGTATTTTACTTCTCTGAACAATCAAAATAACTCATGCTTTCCAGCATATAAGAGAAACATCAAAATCATAACATATCAACAAGAAGAAGTTTAATTAGGTTTTGTTAACATAATAAACACTTTGGCTAAGTCCATCACTTTTAACTTTCTTAATCCAAGATCAAAAAACATAACTTTAGTAAATGAAAAAAATAAACAATATATGTACTGTGATTAGTGATGGATATAACCCAGAGAGGTACAGTTTACACAAAGTCTCAACAGAAGAAATTAAAGTTGCATTTTAATTAAAAGATGCAAGAAAATAAAAATTCTTCCCCTATAATATATATTTATTATGTTTATTTGTTGATAATAAGCCATGAAGCAACAGGTGTATGTTGTGCTGTAAAGAAGAAAGATGAGCATAGAAAGACAAATGCCAACCATGAGGAGTAACCAAAAGACATAATTTTAAAGTTAGTGAACAGAACATTATTGGGTGACTTGTAATTATATCCTGATATCCTGCAATGAAAGTTTGCAAAGGCAACAGCGAGGCAAATACAAGTATTTGGTTGTATTTTCAAGTTTAAACAACATATAGTGTACCACATGCATGTGAAAAAAAATCTAATTTTTAATGCCAATCACATAAAAAATAATCAGCAGAACATTCATAATATTCTTCTCATAATATGAACAGAGGAATAAAAAATAAAAAATAAAAAGAGAAGGTATTAGCATGCTTTATGGTGGACAATAAAAATGGAAATTTGCACAGAAAGAGCTTCAGCAATTGACCTCAATCATTCTATAATCTTAATGTCAAGATTCATCTAGGTTCTCTGCATTTAGGGAAAGGTTACTCCACAGGTGTCCTACAATTTAGATTTGTCTTATATTCTCTCAGTTATAGCTTTATTCCATTTTAGTATTCTCTCAAGAGGATGTATATAGAATATATGACTCACTCCTGTCTAGAGACTTAGATACTGCTCTCAGTATATGACATCTAGAAGAATACTGACCGTACTTCCAAAAGTAAAATAGATCTAACCTAAATGAGATATGCAGTTCTTTTAAGATGGAAGTAAGAAAATCTCTGTGTCAGCCATTGGAGAGAGCACAGCATCATCCTAACTGGTGTAATTCCTTGGTACTTTCAGTGATAACCAAACATAGCATCAAAATTTTTTGTCGTCCTGTTATCAAATTTCTATGCTAAACAAAAACTGATCCTGAAAGTACCCACCAAAAGGGGTTTCTTTTCCACTAAAAGCCAATAAGAGTTCGGTGATATGCTGTGATTTATGACAATTGAAGTGAATTTGACTTTTTTAAGATTTGACAGGCATAGTGCAATTCCATAGAAAAGTTCAACAAACCATTCAAGCTAATCTAAACCCTAGAGAAAATTTTCCATATCTTTTGGTAGATTTAGTTCATATAATTTGACCAGAGAAGCTGATTATTTGAATAATAATCTAGCAATCTGAATTTTAAACGTTGACATACCAAGTATAGAGTGATGGATCTTCAGCAACAAGGACACATCAATTGGGCGAAAAAGTATGTTTAGCAACAGTAATCAAACACAAACAAAAAAACGCATATGTTACCTTATCAGGCAGTAAAACCACTGCAAATACACCTCCACATCCTGAATTTGATTAGGTTTGGGTGAAATCACTAGAATATATTGTAATCTTGATCCACACAAAAATAAAAAATAACAAAACACACACACCAAGTAGAAGACAGCTCCAAATTAAAAGAGTTTTTTTAATGAAAATTTCAATATTCAAATGTTACAATGAACAGTACCACAACCCAACATAAAATAACATAGAGCTTCCAAAACCATCAATTTGGCTACAAACTGAATCAACGTAAACCTAAAAGCAAATGGCAGAACAAAAGCAAGATCTGCCAAAAGCACAATCACAACAAGCAAAACCAGGATAAACTCCTATTAAATAATCAAGGGAAATTTGAAAAATTTATTTTTTTATAAATTTTCACCAAGTAGAATCGGTGTAAAGATCTGCCAGCATCAAGCCTTGAGCAGAAATTATTATGAGAAAGGCAAGGTTTGGTCGAAGTAGATTGCACAAAAACAGACTTAGTCCTTTGACTGTTTGGCGATCTTGAACCACTCAGTATGGAAAGATCCTTCTACATCAGTTCTTTCATATGTATGGGCACCAAAGTAATCTCGTTGAGCTTGGACCAGATTAGCTGGCAATCTTTCCCTTCTGTAAGTGTCGAAATAAGCAAGACTGGAGGACATACCGGGGGTGCTAATACCAGAGTTGATAGCAAGGCATACAACTCTTCGCCAGGCAGACTGTCGGTCAATGATCTCCTTTGCAAATTCTACATCCACAAGAAGGCTTGCAAGATCGGGATTTCTATCATATGCCTTCTTAATTCTGTCGAGGAAAATGGCTCTAATTATACAACCTCCCTTCCAAATCCTAGCCAATTCCCCCAACTTTAAGTCCCACCCCTTCTCAATACTCTTTGCACGGATCAGATTCATCCCTTGTGCATAACTACATATCTTGGATGCATAAAGAGCTTGCCTCACATCATCGATCAACTTTGCCTTGTCAACCTCCTGGTCAGCCAAGATATCACCAAAGCCACCTGATTTGAAGACTTTGGCAGCTTCAACTCTTTCCTCCTTCAAGCCACTAAGGAACCTTGCATCCAAAGAAGATGCAATTGTAGGAGCTGCAACTGACAGTTCAGCAGCCTGTTGTACAGTCCATTTACCAGTACCCTTCATCCCTGTTTTGTCCAGAACTTTGTCAACCAAATACCCATCGCCTTTGTCATCCTTAATTCCAAAAATATCTGCAGTGATCTCAATCAAGAAGCTAAGAAGCTCCCCCTTGTTCCATTCAGAGAAAACATTTTGCAGTTCCTCATTCGACAACTTTCCAACTGATTTGAGAACATCATAAGCCTCTGCAATCAGCTGCATATCACCATATTCAATCCCATTGTGAACCATCTTAACAAAGTTACCAGAGCC
Source organism: Ochetophila trinervis (assembly GCA_003254975.1). Classification (NCBI taxonomy): domain Eukaryota; kingdom Viridiplantae; phylum Streptophyta; class Magnoliopsida; order Rosales; family Rhamnaceae; genus Ochetophila; species Ochetophila trinervis. Next base: position 5,569 of record QANX01001408.1, read on the forward strand.
TCCTTTGCCAATATAAGTCACACAGGGGCCACTATCAACTTGTGCTGCCACCTTTAGAAGAATGTCCTCAATGTATTTATAAGCCTCAAAGGATCCACCAGGCATCAAAGAGGGCCCATTTCGAGCACCCTCTTCCCCACCTGAAACTCCCATTCCAAGGTAAAGAAAGCCCAATTCAGCCATGGCTTTCTCCCTCCTTTCAGTGTTTTCATACCACTCATTACCACCATCAATTATACAGTCCCCTTTCTCCAAGTAAGCAGAGAGGGTCTTGATTGTTTGGTCAACAGGAGCCCCAGCCTTGACAAGCATGATTACAACCCTAGGTTTCTGAATTGAATTCACAAAAGATTCAGGATCATGGAAGCCAAATACAGGAAGATTACCCTCCTGCTTAGCTCGCTCAACAGTCTCATCAACTTTGGAGGTGGTTCTATTATACACAGAAATGGGGAATCCTTTTTCTGCAATATTGAGGGCCAAATTCTGGCCCATGACAGCCAAACCAGCAAGGCCTATTCTTGTAGGTTTTGAGGGTGCCGCCATCTTTCTCCCTGCCCAACATTTAGAATTGTTACTGTGACCAAATTCATATACTGTATTAAAAGAGCCATAAACTTGGATGAAAAACTTATCAGGCTGACACAGCTAATTCATTTCTTTGAGAATAAAACTTGAGATGTTATTCGAGAAAGCGATACAGAAGTTTTAACGATTCATTGATGAACAGAATGCTAATTCCTATATCAAAATTATCCATAGATTTTAACATTAGCATTGTGTCAAGATACATCAAACAGATTAAACATCAACCAAATGTATTAAATTTAGAAAAAGTGGTAACTTCCAGGATTTTTATTAAAAGTAACCATCTAAAATACCAAAGATGATCCTTCAGGATAAAGCAATTAGACAATTTCCTTGATTTCAAGTCCAGCTATTACAGTCATACAAGAATGAAAAGAACGGACTTCCATTCTGTTAAAAGAATCAGGAAGAACTGACTAGACTTTTAAACAAGGAATTAATTCAACATGGTCAGATCTTTCATATCTCAAGACTTATCTACCTAAACTATTAAATGCAACGAAAGCATGAATCCAACATATTTGTAATATCACAAAATGTACATATTGAAACGAAATTCGAAACCAGATTTAGCAGCAATATTATACGCAAATATGAACACCCAAATCAAAAACCAACAAACAAATATATAAATATATATCTATAAAAGCAAGTGATATAAGTGATATCTTTACACCAAAAATATATAAAAACTCAAACCCAGATAAGCAAATCAAGTCCCAGAACGCCAAATACTAAACTTGTTTACCCAAAAATATAGGAAAACAAAAAAGGAAAGTTTATAAACACAAAAGCTAATTTTTTTTTTTAATTGTAACATAGAATAAAATATGCTTCTATTTGGGCACGCACAGCATGACAAAATATGAACATCAAGAACCCACAAAGCAAACGCATCCAAATCTAACCTGACAGTTCTATTTTCCGATCAACCAAAAGGATTCAACTTGTTAGAAGGAAAATGAAGCAAAAGCCTGGAAATCAAAGATCTGGGTTCCACAGAGGGAAAAGCGATAAAAATAAAAATAAAAAAGATTCCAAAAAATGATGCCGCTCACCAATTACAAACAATTTGGGGACTTTAAGACTTTAAAGCGGGTCAAAGTTGGCCACAGTTTTGGTGGGTGGAGGTGGCCAAGCCGTCGATGAAAATGGGGTAGGTGGAAAATCCTCTACCATCATTACACACACCACTCTACGCCTTCACATTTGCCATGTCATACTATATGGGCCCATACAATCTGATGACCTGGACTTTTTTCTCTCTTTCTTTTTCTTTTTCTCCCCCACAACACTTTCTTAATTCTGACTAATATATTTTCTGACCGCTAATTTACACCAGATTTTTCAGTGGAATGGCGTATTAGACGCTTTTCACATGGCAGGTTACACAAATAAATGTGAGATGGATATTTTATATGACTGTTTTATAAAGTGTTTTTTCTTTTTCTTTTTTTTTTCCTAATTTACAGGACACTATCTTATGGAAAAGATAAATTATCAAGTCCTGATAATGATATAACATTTCATGAAGTGTTTGCCATGCATCTTATTTAATATCCTATATATGAAAAAGTAAAACCATTTTACATGTCATTAAAAAAGTGGAAAAGGAACACCAGTCCGATTCTAGGATCCCACTTGGGTGAACTCCCTGAAAATTCAACAGGGAGTTCATGCATGAAACCCTTCCATATCAAGTAATTTTTTGCATATCAGGTAATTTTTTCCATATCATGTAATTTCTCCATATCAAATAATTTTTTGCATATAAAGTAATTTTTTTCCATATCAAGTAACTTTTAATAATTTTTTTTGAAAGGTTTCCATGAACCCCTCAAACAAGGGGGTTCACTTGAGAAATGTCCCAGATTCTAATATAAAAAAGTTTTTTCCTTAATTGACTACTATCTTCTGTTTTTGGGTAAAAGTAAAATTAAACTAATATTTTTATTAAAATATTAAATGAATACTAACTGTTACTACTTTCTAAAGAAAAAAAATAAAAAATAATTTTTGTTCTTTTGCTTGTAAAAAAAAAAAAAAAGGTTAAATAGAACTTGAACACTTGAATTTGATAAAGAAAATGCCAAAACTCTTGCTTAAAATTTTATTTGAATATTCATTTTTAATTAACTACAGTACCATTATTGAACTACAATATGATCTAATGAAATCTGTAGAACAAATTGAACACTCGTGCAGAAAATGTAGAGATAAAACAGCATAACAAAATTCAGCATGTGAAAAATAAATATTTTAAAAAACTGAACCTATTAGATTTTAAACTCACAACCTCAAGCTCTTATATCCGAACAACTTAATCTCAAAAGATCAAACTTATAAAAAAAACAGATTAGATTTGAGTCATATATTTTAACAACCCTGTTTGAGCCATGCAAAATTGTTGGCTTAATGAATTTCGTTGGGCTGAATGAAGTTTGGAAAAAATAGTTTTTGTTGTTCCAGAAATATTGGTAAAGGGTTTGTTGGGACAATATTATTTGTTGGTTCGGATAAGTGTTGGATCGATGAGAATGAAAGTTGGGAGAATTTAAGTAGGAGTAGAAGTCTAAGTGTATTGGATTTATTTCCATTGGTGTGTTATTTTTCAAATAAGAATTCTATTTCAAGTGAGATTGCAGATAGCAAGAGTTTTATTCTTATTAGAATTAAAAGTTATTAAAGACTATATAAAAGGGATCATAATTAGACTCTCTACATACACAGACATTCAACTAAGCAAAAAATCAAATTCTTTCTACAAAAATCAACATTCAAGCTTTCAAGTTTTTAGAATTTTTTAGGCTTTTAGAATTGTTAAACTTTAATTTTGTTTAGTCTTTTCATCATTATTTTATTCGAATTTTATTTGTAAAGTCCTTTTAGTTGTTAAGGCAATAAAAGAACTCATTGAAAATTAGTTTCGTATTTCTAAGCACAATCGTTTGTTAAATTTCATATTCGTGCATTACTTTTACTATTATTTTATTCCATTAGATTTTTATAATTTGAAGGTGGCAAACTCATAGACGCTTAGGGACTGATTGTTGATATAAAATCATCAACATATCTTTTGGCACGCCCGGTGAGACAACCAAAAATTCGATTTTGAAATTTTGATGAAAAAAAAAACTTCTAAGCATTGCGAAGAAGGAAGTACTAGCCAAATTCATGTGGTCGTACCTGGAGGAAAAGATCATCATGATGATCAAGAGTATTAAGTCCAACATTAGGACGAAGAAGGATTTCATGGATACAAAATCTCAATATGAGAGTTGTCCCAACAAATAAAGACAACCATGAGAGATTAGTTGGCCAAATAACTAAATCTTTCAATAATCTGATTGAAATTTTTGGATGGCAAAATCAGGCTCCTTGGCCTGCGATGGAAAAAATGGTTCCAGTTCATCCCGTGGAACATGGCCGAAGTTGTGGCTACTAATCCATATGCTTGTAAAGCTTTGGTTAGGCCAATGAGAACTCAAAATGTGTCTAAATTGACTTTTGACTCAAAGAAGAATAGGTTTGAGTTTGAAAAAAACTATTCTTTTGATATTTCTAAGGCTGACCAAATTTTTGATCTTTTGCTGGCTGATAAGGTGATTTGGCTACCCGAGGGACATGTTATCCCATCAGTTGAAGAAATAAAGAATAAGTCCTATAGCAAATGGCATAACGGATGGAGCCACTCGACTACTAATTGTATATTGTTCTGCAATGCTATTCAGGGGTTAATTGAGAAAGAGACTCTGAAATTCTCTTAAAAAGGCAAGGAAGTGATGGGGGTAGATAGTGATCCATTCTCAACGACCGGGGTGAATATGACGACAATTGATATTACAAAGTTGGCTCAACCTCAAACTAAAATAGACTTAGGGCAAATATCTATGGTAAAGGTTACAAAAAAGAGTATAGGCCTAAAGAAATTGAAAAGATTTCATGTGAAAAGATAGAAACACATTCTAAACCTTTTATATGCAAGGTGCAAGCATGAAATCAATGTTGAAAAAAATGTTCATCCCAAAGAGACAAGGAAGAATGATTTGGCCATTTCGAAGTCTCCACGGGAAAATTATGGACTGCATAGTCTAAATTCAGCATTTCAAAGACGTGGACTGAAAATCAGGAATGCATGGCCAACGAACCATTGTCAAGGTAGAAAAATTGATGTTGGTTTACAAGTGTTTGTCCCAAAAGATGGGCAAATGAAGGTAATTTCTCACAACAATGAGAAATTGAAAAGCTTTAGGCCATCAGTGACTGAGGCGAGCCGATGGTACCACTCTAGGAACAGTGCTTACCAACCTCTTACTAAGACACAAAAGATGAGGTTGCAAATACAAATTGCTGAAACTAGAATGTTAGCTGAGGAATAAGAACGCCAAAAGAAGAAGGGCAAAGAAATTTTGGCTTTCGTCCAACCTAACAAGACCAAAGATATAAAAACATCTTGTTAGACTGAAATCTTGACTTGCAGTGGTTCAAAGACGGTCAAATGATGTGAAAACAAATGAATCTTCTAGTAAAAAGAAAATGGAGTGGAAACCCAGAAAGAAAGTAATTCATGAAAAAATCACCAATGATGATAAAGAAAGAAAAATTGACCAAATGGATGAAAATAATTTGGTCGTGACCTCAACAGATAAAATGCTGACGATTAAATATGGATCTTTGGACCGGAAGAATGCAACATGACGTTGGTTCTTCCATAAATTTTTGAAGCATGTCTCAACCAACTGAATGTGATGGAATGGGAGGTAATTGAGTTTGGGGACAACAATCCTAAGTTTCTAGTGAAAGAAGAACCACCAAAGTTGGAAGTAATTCAGGGACGGTCAAAAAATATTATCGTAAAAAAAATAGTTGAAAAGATGGCTTAACATCTCAAGCCACTCTACATCAGTGCTCATTTTGATGGGAAGCCAGTTAATAGAGTCTTAATTGACAATGGGGCCGCAGTGAATATTTTGCCAGCCACTATGCTTCTTAAATTGAACAAAGTGGATCAAGATTTTATTTAACTGAAGTTACAATGAGTAATTTTGTTGGTGAAACAACGAAAGCCAAAGAGGTTCCTCCCATTGAACTCACTGTGGGGGGAAGTCAATTAAGGCTGCATTTTTTGTAGTTGAGTCTAAATCTCAATACAATGCTTTGTTGGGATGGGACTAGATTCATGCAAGTTATGTGTTCCTTCATCTTTACATCAAGCTTTTATGATTTTGGAATGTAGAAGAAGTTGAGATGGTTAAGGTTGATGATAGACCCGTTCTAGTAACTGCCAATGCAATTGAGGCTCGATATTATGAATATGATATTGGCCTAATTCAATTTTGTGGGAACAACAAGTATGGCGACTTATGGGAATTACGGCCTTAAAAAGTCTGCGACAATTGAAAATGATAACGGATGAAGTTTATGAGGACATAGCTCGACCTGCAGCCATACAAATGTCCAAGCTAAAGATAAATTGTATCCATGATCAGTAAGCCTAAAGAGGAAGAAAATATGGAGGTTGTTCAAACTACCATTCGAAAGTTAGTAGATTATTTGATTGAGAAAAAGGGAGAAGAAAATTCAGCCATAGGATGGGTCGAATGTATAATGGAGGATGACTCCGAAGTCAAAGAAGAAGTTGAATTCAAAGATATTTGTTTCGCACCATCTAAGTTGGATGATTCCAAGGCCGAAGTTCAAGATCCATTGATTGAAGTTGACTTAGGGATAGAGGAAAATCCTAGGCCAACTTACGTAAGTGGTTTATTGGAATCAGATCTTCAGGACAAAATTATTGAGTTACTTGAAGAGTACAATGATTGTTTTGCTTGGAGTTACCATGAAATGCTAGGCCTCGATAAAAAGCTTGTGGAGCACCATTTACCTTTGAAAGAAAGGTTTAGGCCATTTAAACAACCACCAAGAAGGATGTCGACCGAAGTTTCTCTCAAAAAGAAAGAAGAAGTTGAAAGAATGATCAATGCTGGACTTGTTAGAATGACTAGGTACGTCAAATGGATCTCCAATGTTGTTCCTGTAGTCAAGAAGAACGGAAAAATGCAAGTATGTACTGATTTAAGAAATTTGACTATGGCTACTTCTAAAGATGAATATCCAATGCCGGTGGTTGATTTACTTATAGATAGTGCGGCCAAACATGAAAAACTATCGTTCATTGATGGACATTCGGGATATAATCAAATTTTCATTGCAGAAGAAGATGTTCATAAAACCACATTTAGATGCCTGGGAGCAATTGCAACCTTTAATGGGTTGTTATGCCATTTGGTTTAAAAAATGCTGGAGCAATATATCAGCGAGCCATGAATGTAATATTCCATGATTTGATCGGTCATTAGATGAATGTCTATATAGATGATGTAGTGGTTAAAACTGATGAACAGTCAAATCATATGACCAACCTAAGAAAAGCTTTTGAAAGGATGATGACTCATAATTTGAAAATGAATCCACATAAGTGTGCTTTTGGGGTTTCAGCTGAAATTTTTTTGGGATTCTTGGTTCATCATAAAGGAATTGAAATTGACAAGAACAAGGTTAAGCAATTATAGAGGCACAACCACCTAAGACCAAGAAATAGCTTCAAAGTTTGATTGGAAAGATTATTTTTCTATGAAAATTTATATCTAATACATCTTAAAAAATTCAACCTTTTTCGGCCATACTAAAGTTGATGGGTGAAGAATAATTTAAGTGGGAGGATTGTCACCAAGAGTATTTGACCGGATTAAGGATTACTTAACTAAGCCTCCAGTCTTAATGCCTCCAAAGAGGAATACACCACTCAAACTTTATATTTCGACTGCAAAAGGTTCAATTGGAGATTTGTTGGTCCAAGATAATGAAGAAGGAAAATAACAAGCTGTTTATTACTTGAGTCAGGTTTTCACAGTCAATGAGTTCAAATATACACCTGTTGAAAAGTTATTCTTAGCATTGTACTTTGCAATTACAAAGTTGAGACATTATATGCTACCAACCATAGTGTTCATCATTTCTAGGACCGATCTCATTAAATATAAGCTTTCGAGGCCAATTTTACGAGGGAGAATTGATAAGTGGACTATTGGTTTGTCTAAATTTTCATTTCAGTATGTGGCTCAAAAAGCAGTGAAAAGTCAGGCTTTGGCTGATGTTTTGGCCTATTATCCATGTCTGGATATAGAAGAAGAACATGACCCAATGGAAGTAGCTTACATATCTCTTGTGCTATGGAATTTGCGGTTTGATGGATCAAGTACTTAAAATTCGGCCGGGGTAGGAATCATCTTAGAATTTCCAAAATGATGGAAGACTCAATTTTCATTCCAATTAGATTTTGAATGTTCCAACAACCAGGCCGAGTATGAAGCTTTACTTATCGACCTAGAAATTTTAAAAGAGATGGGGTTGTCAAACGTTGAGATCATTGGAGACTCTTTATAAGTATTGAAACAATTGTCTGGAGAGTACCAATGCTTGAGTTTTGCTTTAGTCCCATATTATGCAGCGGCCAATCAACTTCTTAGAAACTTCGATGACGTTGTTCTTCATCATATACCAAGGGAATTAAATGTTGAAGCCAATGAGATGACCTAATTAGCTTCGGGTGTTCGCATTCCATGAGAACTTAAAGAAAATGTCATCAATATTAAAAAATGATATATTCATTCTTTATTCGAAAGATGTATGCCTGAATATATTTTTTGCATTCAAGTTGAGGAGAACAACTGGAGATACCCTTTAGTTCAATATTTTAATGATTCGAATGGGACTAGTGATTGGAAGATTTGGCTTTGGGCGGTGAATTATATTCTTTTTGATAAGGAGTTATATAAGAAATGCCAAGATGATCTATTACTTAAGTGTTTAGGTGCTCATGATGCTATGTTGATAATGGGCGAAGTCCATGAAGAAATTTGTTGAGCACATCAAGCCGGAGTAAAAATGAGATGGATGATTCGAAAGCATGGTTTCTATTGGCCAACTATTTTAAAAGATTGCATAACTTATGCCAAAGGTTGTTCCACTTGTCGGAAGCATGGTCTAGTACAACACGTTCCGGCCGTTTCATTGAATCCTATTGTTAAGCCATGGTTGTTTCCTGGTTGGGCCATTGATTTAATTGGCAAGATTTATCATTCTTTTTCTAAACATCACACTTTCATCATTGTTGCAACTGATTATTTTACTAAATGGATGGAAGCACAACCAATGAAAGTAGTAAGTCAGGTTGAGGATATCAAATTTATAAAGGAGGATCTAATCCATATATTTGGTCTTCCATAACAGCCGACTGAGGGATTGTGTTCATGGGAGATTTAATAAGATTTTGAAGGAGATTTTGGAAAAGATGATTAATGATACAGATGAAGTCTAAGAAGTCTAAGGAGTCATGGAACTTAAAATTTTTAGGCCGAACTTCATTAAAGAATATGTTGGCATTAATGAGCACTCCAAGCGATTGGATCAACAATGTACGAGTTTCATCTTGCAGAACGATCTCAAGATCTTTATCAAAAAGACTATTGATGAAGTCTTTTGCTTGTTCCACTTGCTTGGCTGATGCTTCTTCTTCTTCGGTTGTTCCTACTTCAAAGTCATCAAAGAAAGGTGAGAGATGCATATTGACTAGGTTGTTTACTTCTGAAAAGAAATCATCATTGTCCTCTTATAGTGAAAATTCCTGAAATTGTTGAAAAAGTATATTGAAGTTAGGATTTTTGTTATTGGGCTGAATCATTTGTGTATTTAAGAACAATATTGAGATTTACCTTAGTGATGTTTTCAGCCTGAGAACTAGGAACAGTGGGACTTGCTGATGGTTCGTGCGAACTTGAAACATTTCCTTGGTTGACCTCGAAAAAATTTGTTGTTTGAATATATATGCGAAATATTAAAAAGACTTTTGGAAGAAATAAAATACCTGAAAATAAGATGGTTGGTTTTAATGAGAGAATGAATCCATTGGCTCCAAGGTGGGAATAACATGTTTAGGAAGAATAACATGTTTAGGAAGAATGATGAGTTTAAATTTTTCTAGATTGGAAAGCATAATAGTGAAACAAAATTTGGTCTTTATCTAATTCAAATCATCATTTGCAGCATCCTTTTTTCATTGGAGGCTCCATCATCTAAATGTTCATCTGCTTGATCTTCCAAATGTTCTTCCAAATTTTCATTCTCAGAATGAATTTTTTTCATATTGGTCACTCTGATATTAAGGCGTAGAGTTATGAGATTTTTGAGCTCGAGAGGCACGTGGCTTTTTTTGCTAGTCAAAAGGTTGGTTAGAAAGTATTAAAGAAGAAAAGTGAGTGATGAGTCATAAAATTTAAAGAAAGATGGACTTGACCCAAGTAACGGGCTTTCTTTTCTTTGAAGCTTCACCCGAAGATGGACCAGCATCACCTGCAATTGAAAAGTTAGTTTTTAAAAAAAATAAAAAAGTATTGCTAGAGCTTGAAATTCAAGTTCTATACCTTTCTTGTAGGACTTGAGTTGAAGGTTGTTCGATGCACTAGTGGACTTCAGACCTTTTTGAGCCTTAGTGGTTGGGACGCCATGTTTGAAAATTTCATCGACCACTTCATCCACTGTATCCATAAAGGTACTGCAAGTCTTGGTAGTCCGCCAACGCTCGAAATCAACAGTAAAAGATGAGTGGGAAGAAAAATTATGTAGAATAAATGAAAATTTTTTGTTGTCAAACTTTTGGATGATTTCTTTTAACCCGTTAGAAGAAATGGAATTTGGGGACGATGAACATCCATTATGAGAATCAACATAAAGAATGGGTATTGCTTGGTAAAGTCCAAATTGCAGCGCCACTAGGTTAGGACAGTAAACTTCTACTCTAGTACTGTAGTTCTCGGAGTTTGTCATACCATCACAATGAAGATCTCGGCATATTAAGATACTTGCCCAAAGGTTGATCGATTCTTTCAAGCCAAGTTGTGGTTTCAGAATGATGTCATAATGTTTAGGATGATCAAATATCCTCGAAAAAAGGTTGGGTCTCGTTCTTTAGTTGAGAAGAAAAAATTGAAACAATCTCTGGCAGAATGTTCAAAGATGTCGACTTGGATGATTGACATGCCAAGGCTTCTGTGGGGTAAACGTTGGATGGATGGCCCAAGTTCAGTGAAGTAAGCTTGGAGCCAAAGCTGGGGTATCCATATTGGGCCAGGATATTTGGGAGACATGTTGTTCTCGATGATCATGGTGATACATCTGTAGAGGTGGCCGAGAACGATGGGACCAAGGACTACTGATTAGCCTACTGTAAGTGTCTTAGCGATATGGACAAACTCTTTGGTGATTTTGTTGGAGGCAACACAGAAGATAAATTTGCAAAGCCACATGAGAAAAAATTCATGTTTTCTTGAATATCAGGAACGGTGTGGTCCTTGCCTCTATGGATGGTTAGATAAGCTCCATAGGATGATTCAAATTTTTTGAGTAAAGCGTTGAGTGATGTGGTGTTAGAAAGATTGAGCGGAACATCAGACAGAAGTGGACCATTGGGCCGAATGCAAGTAAGAATGACCAAATCAAGGAGGGTTGGAGTCATCATCTCAAATTTGAAGTTGAAAGTATTGGTCTGGATTGACCAAAAACATAAGGCAGCAGCAATAAGAGCTTTGTCACATGGAAAATTATAGCAAGAAAGCTCAAGAGTATCATATATGCCGACCGATCTCCAATGTCAACGAAGTGGAGTTCAAGTCTGTTGAACCAAAATACCCATTGAGAATATGAATAAGGCCATTATAAAGGCTTGGAGCTATTCCATTAGGTCTAACGTAGCCTATCTTTTGAGTCAAAAGGGAGGAACTCAAGGTTGTGGTATTTGTTAGACTGGTAGGCATCTTGAACTTCTGTAGTAATGGCATTGATGAATCTGGGACCAAGAAGTATTCTCTCTTGTTTTTATCCTTGGCAGTTAGAACCGGATTGGATATACTTTCCACGAATCAGTAGATCACGGTTGCCATATTATCCTCAAAGGCTCTAGGTCGGCCAGATTTCAAGACAATCTTCAATTATTTAGCGTCTTTGGTTTTGGGAGGCATGATTTGCGAGGAATATAAATTTCAAAGATTAGATAAGTGAAAATTGCAAAGTTTTAAGTACTTAAGGAAAAAATTATATCGTCCCTAAGTGAAAATTTGGATTTAATTCGAATAAGTATGGCCGAATATAATCAAGTCTTTCCTATTTTTTGAAATTCAGCCGAATGAAGTTTGTTAGGATGAGTGTTTGGCCGAGAATTTATTTCGGCCAATTAAAGATTTCTTTGGTAGTTCCACTTGTTGGCCGATCAAATCTTGGTTGTTTTGGCCGAGCAAGAGTAAGGATTTGGCCGATCAATATGGAAGTTTGTCAAAATATAGGGTTTCGGCCGGATTTTTAAGAGGACTAAATGGGACTTAGATTTTGAGCAAAGTTGGATTTATTAGCTGAAGTTTTGGAAGAATGAGAGCATGAATATGATTCGGCCGAATTTTTGGTAATGGGGCATGGTTGGCTGAGTGAGAAAGAGATGTTCGGCCGAGAAGAAGTTGAAAGAATATATGGTCTAGTGATTTAATTTCTAGCCGTATGGAGTGAATGAAATAGATTAGTTTTGGAAGAATGAATTGATTTGTGGATGGCTGAATGGTTGGGATTCAATATGATCGACTAGACTTAATTAAATGTGGCCGAAAGGATGTTGGCCGATGGTTTGAGTAGAATGGTTATGGCTGAATGGGTGGCTGATTGGACTTTTGTATGTGGCCGAATGAGGAATTTTTGCCAAATTTTGGTGAAATTAGGGCTTGTTGGCCGATCAAGAATGAGGATTTGTTGGATGAATAAATAGTAGAATGGTTATGGCCGAATGGAAGGTTATATGAATGGAGGCTTATCAATGAGTTCAAAGTTTATTCAAGAATAAAGCAAGTAAAGAAAAACAACAACAATAACAAAATCTCAAATCATGCTTGGAAAATAAAGAAAATATAAGAAAATTACATTGTTCTTGGAGTTTTCAAAATGGGTTCTAAAGAGGAGAAAATTTTTAAGAATAAGAGATGATTTTACTAGAGATAATTTTATGAAAAATTTGGAGATTTGCAAATGATGTAGAAAAAGATGGAGGCTAGAGTTTTTATGGAGAAGATGATGGTGAAGTTGTTAGAAGTTTTAATCTAATGGCCAAGATTCATTTAGATTTTTACCTTCTACTTTTGAGGATATAAAGGTAAATATGAGAAGAGTTACGTTATGGAAAGGAGAAAAGGGTTTGGCCGAGTAATTTACTTATAATTATGGCCGAATGGTTATGGACGAATAAGGATGTTGGCCAAGTGAAATAGAAATACATGACCGAATATATGGCTGATTGAAATTCATGTTTGGCTGAATGGGAGAATGAAACAAATGTGGCTGAAGTTTTGGAAGCGAGTCAATTATGGCCAAGTATTAAATATGGCCGATTGGAATTAATTGTATATAGCTGATCGGTTGAATGGGTTGATTTGTGCATTATGGCCGAATGGGAGAATGAATTGAATATTTGGCCGAATGTAATGGAATGTGAGTTAATTGCAAATGAAATGAATTGATTGAATATATGTTTGGTTAAATAATTGAGTATTGATATATGTGCTTATATATTGTACTAATGGTTTATGGAGTTTAAAACTAAGGATTGGCCAAGTAAAATCTAGGTTGGAATAATGGAAAAAATTACTTTAATTTTCACTTTTTTATTTTTTTTCAAAAGAAAAAATTGAGAGGGCAATGTTTGAGCCATGCAAAATTGTTGATTTAATGATTTTCGTTGGGTTGGAAGAAGTTTAGGGAGAATGGTTTTTGTTATTTCAGAAATATTGGTTAAGGGTTTGTTGGGACGATATTATTTGTTGGTTCGGATAAGTGTTNAATTACTTCAATTTTCACTTTTTATATTTTTTTTCAAAAGTAAAAATTGAGAGGGCAATGTTTGAGCCATGCAAAATTGTTGATTTAATGATTTTCGTTGGGTTGGAAGAAGTTTAGGGAGAATGGTTTTTGTTATTTCAGAAATATTGGTTAAGGGTTTGTTAGGACGATATTATTTGTCGGTTCGGATAAGTGTTGGACCAATGAAAATGAAAGTTGGAAGAATTTAAGAGTAGAAGTCTAATTGTATTAGGTTTATTTCTATTGGTGTGTTATTCTATTTCCAGTGAGATTACAGATAGTAAAAGTTTTATTCTTACTAGGATTCAAAGTTATCAAAGGCTATATAAAAATAATTAGAATTCAAATTTGGCTCTTTACACACACAAACATTCAATCACACAAATAAAAAACCAGATTCTCTCTATAAAAATCAACATTCAAGCTTTTAAGTTATTAGAATTTCTTAGGCTTTCAGAATTGTTAAACTTTAATTTTGTTTAGTTTTTTCATCATTATTTTATTCGAATTTTATTTGTAAAGTCAATTTAGTTGTTAAAGCAATAAAAGAACACATTATAAATTAGTTCTTTATTTATAAACACAATCGTTTGTTAAATTTCAGTTTCGCACATTATTTTTACTATTATTTTATTTTTTAAAATTTTTATAATTTGAAAGTGGCATGCTCATAAACGCTTAAATACTGATTATTGATCTAAAATCGTCAACAAACCCTTACAAAGAAATATGAAAAAAATCTAAGGATTCAATTCTTCAAATAACTTTAAGACATTGAAATTGGACAACCCAAAAACTTGCTTTGTCTTCTTAACCGCCCTCTCTCTTCCCCCAAAAATGAAAAAAAAAAAAACAAGAACAAAAGCAAGAAACAAACAAGAGCAAATTGGCAGCGTAGGTGGAGCACACAAAAGCATAAAATGTGATCTGCAAATTAATTTTTTAATGAAGCTGAAATCTGAAAATGACACTGGCATATATTGCTTCATTGCATTCTACTCCACCTCTTCAAGTCACAATTTGGTCCCATCATAACTACTACTTTTTGTTTCACTCTTTATTTTTGGTAACACTCTCACATTCTATTATAAATGTCATTCCACATAATCGTATTTTTGAGTTCCATCCACCCAAATAATTGAAGTTCTTTCCTTCTTATCAAGCTAATATGTAAACTCTACGTCAACAAGCTGCTATTACAATCCTTTAGTTTGTCTAAACATTAATGTTGATAAACTTTCCATGTTAATACATTAGTATGAGTCATGAACACTGATAAATGAAACATAAGCAAGTTTGGAGAAAATATCTTAGTAATGTTACTGGTTATGATCAGTCATCAAACACTGCAATCAGAAAAACTACTGTGTAGACGAAGAACTTAACCAAATAATTCAATGTCAAGTGTACATTACCCAATCTCAGTTTTTTACGATCCATAATTGAGATAAACTGAGAAAACATTGAAAGAAGAATTATCAGAGGCCATTTCCACCAAAAATTTATATATATCATTTGAGCTTCGCTCAAAGGATTTTCAAGGGTCTAAAACGTGTGCAAACTCATAAAACATGATGAATGCTTGCTGGAAACTTGTTTTCTGCACTACCTGATAAATGAGAAACAGTAAAACGTAGTTGTCTATAAGCCAAAATTGCACATCTGCACGAATTCCATATCATTGTCGATATATTTAGTCCAGAGATTCTTATACTGGTTCATGGCGATATCGAGCCATGGTTTCATATTTCCATTGTAATGAATGACTGCAGCATTGTTAATTTCATCCATGCTAATACTGGGATTGTACCCGAGCCCAAGCACATGCCAAGATTTGTCCAATGACTTTGTGGTTGAGTAGAAGGTGATCAGGCCTGGCGGAAGAGTTCCCAGTTTCCACAACATCTGGTCATTATTCTGAGCACAAATTCATGAAATAAGAACATGTACATGCTATTTAAAAACATATTAGTAACCAATATGTAACTTACATATAGCAGTTACAAACTCAAAACCTAAACTATGATACTTTCTTTTCTATTTTTCTAGTTAAAAATGCACATTAATATGCTAACTAAACAATATATCTATTTTATTATTATCCATACATAAACAACTTTAAACACAAAAGGAGGTATACTTACCAAGTTCTGCCAGTAATGGTATTGCTCTGTACATTTCTCACGCCTCCAAGCATCGAGATCAAATATATTCATCCCAAAAGCCCAAGCACAAAACCTGGGGTTGAACCTCTCCCTGATTAAAGGATGCGAAAAATTCAAGTACTGGGCATATCGATGGAAGGAACCGAAACAGGTTTCAACAGCCCCATTTACCTTCCCATCCATATCGATCCTCCACAACCCTGTCAAGTCTTTCTGAACAACAACATCATCATCCAAAAACAGAATCTTGTGCAATTTGGGATACATCTCTGGCAAATAGAATCGAAGGTGATTCAACATCGACAAGTACTTGGGGTTCTTATATTTCATGTTGTGAGTATCCTTGGTTGCATTCTCTGCCTGATTCTCAAAGTAAAACTTCTGCAGATTTGCTAACTCAAGTTGCCTTAATACTGGAACATAAGAAGAATTCAAGAAAGGATACTCCACCACTGCCTTCAACTCAATATGGGCACCCCCTTCCACTGGCCTCATCCTGAACCAAACCTTCATTGCTGCAATATTCATCCTATCCGTAACCACATGGAAAACATGTTTCCAAGGTTCTGCAGCATTCTTCACCACAGATCTCACCACCACAGATACAGCAATCACGTTGTCTGAAAAAATAGCATAGTGATACAAGCTTGGATCCTCAAACTCAGGCTTTGGCTCCTCCTCTGTATACTTCTCTGGATGCGAAATTCTTTCTTCCACAAGCCTCATAGCGAGACAATGCAGACTTTTTGGAATCGATCTTGCAGAAATCAAGCTTGCCAATGCACCATTCTTCTTTGCCTTTACAAGCAACTCATTAACCGCAAAAATTGTGTCCTTCAACTTCTGAATCTTAAGCTGATTATCATAATTCTCCTTTGATTCCACAATCATCAACCTTGCAATTTTCACCTTATCTTTCACTTCCTTCTCAAACTGCCTTAAAACATCCTCATCAACCGGACCATCTGATTCAAACAAGGACGCCCGGTAACTCGGTTTCATCTGAAGATCCGAGAAATTCCTAGCCAGATCATCGAACATCTTTAACTGCCTAGATATCTCAAGCTTAAGCTTCCTAGCATACGCAGCATAAGCATTCACCAGGGTTATATGATCATTTGCTTGCTTATATATCAAATCTAATCGGGTTTTTAGCGGGTCAGATTTCAAAGCCAGAAACGTTCTGTGCACGTACGCATTTCCGGTGGTCGGAAGTGTCTGTATCCCAAAAGCAATAAAATAGTCATGCGGAATTCGTTAAATTATGAAAATTATGATGTGGGTTTTGTTAGAATGTCAAAATATTCAAATGGGTTTCGATCCATTTGCTCAAATTTTCATCTTGTTCTACCCTATCACAAATAGAAACAAAAAAAAAAAACAAAAAGGATTAGACGTGTACTTACAGAGTCATGGTGCGGAGTGGTGGGGTTAGTAGTAAGGAGAACAGAGAGCGTAGCAATGAAGAGAAGGGAGAACATAGCGGAGACGAAGATCCGGTACGAGAAGAAGCTCCGGAGACTGAGACCACCGAAAAGTAAACCTCCTCCTCCGCCTCGGCTTCCACGGACGCCGACCGCCATTGGAGCGAGCAAACAAACAACCTTCCTGAGCTCCAACCAATAGTAATAATAATAATAATAATCTAATATCAAAGAGATCAAGAAAGATGGTGTATTTTTAGTAAGAGATTTGGGTTTCGAAGAAGAGTAAAAGAAGCAGCAAAGTGACAGAGAAAGCTCAAAAAAGCTATAAAGGAAGTGGGATAGATCTGAGATGAGCTAGTCTGGACGAAATCAAATGGGGATCTAATTAATGACAAATTACCCTCTTTTTTTCTGTATTTGTTTTCCTCATTATATATTTATATAGATATATATTGATATAAAAATATAGGTGATGAGTAGAAACTTCTTATCGTCGGTCCGTCGGAGCTGTAGAGCAAAATGGTGTTGGGTCAATTTGCATACAAGTAGAGGACCAGAGGAAATATTGATACTTAATTGTTGTGCTTGGCTCACTCAAATTCCAATTCCCGAGGTCGATTTAATTTTTGGCCCTCCATTAATTTTGTTTTGTTAGCAAGAATGATGAAAACATAAAAGTTAAAATAATAATAACAATCTTTGGGTTCAGAAAACAATTAGAAAAGCCAAGATTTTTTTATTTTGAAATTTAGATAAGCCAAGATTAATTGTGGTATTCACAAAAAAAAAATATAAATAAATAAATTTACTATTTTATTTAAAAGAATGTTATAAGGTGGAATTTATGAAAGTAAGAAATAAAAAAAATACATTTTTAATAATGTTGAAATAGTGATAAATTTAAAAATATCAACGTTAAAAATAAATTATTACTAACAAAAATTATAAAAAATATTTTAACATGATAATTATTTGAATGTCACGTAGTATTTATTATCGGCAGTAACAAATAATATTAATTTTAAGTGAAAAATTAAAATAATTATGGCACTTTATCATCTATTTGCTTCAAAATAATTTCTCTATGTATACATTTCAACAGATGGCTATTTCTTTTTCTTTTTCAGTATATATGGTGACAAAATTCAATGTATGAAACTTTAAAACTGATGAACCTAATAAACCATTTGGATTGGCATGCTAAAATGGACCCATTAGTGATGGAGGAAAAACTACAGGTTTGGGACCCATTAGTGATGGAAGAATAGCTACTGGTTAGTACTCGCCCAATTCACTAGGAGGTTGTAATAAATATATCTTTAGATCCAATGGTGCTCAAGAACTTTTTCTTGAATCTCAACAATTAATTTTTGTTTTAAAAAAAAAATCTGAAATGTATATAATTTAATAACAGTTCAGTTCTAACAAATTCAAAATTATAAGAACAGTAATACTTGGTTGTATTTTAATATAGTATAAGAGATCTAAAACCTTGAATTTTTGTTTATCTCTTAATGTAATAATATTTCAAGGTTTAATTTGTAAAGTTATATTTTAATAATTAATGGTAATAAAATTTGGTCGGTTGTTCTTTGCTTTATACGAACGTATTCATGTAACTGTTGTTTTGTAAAACCATAATGAAAGTGCAATTTTGTTTTTCTATACGATATTGGAATTTTTTTACAGGATCACCAAAATTTAAATGAGAAAATAATTATTAGGTGAGAGTGGATAATTATTAGGTGAGAGTGGATCCAAATATCTAAAAAGTTCCGTATCATAATGCAATTTAGAAGTATAGATTCTTGTAGTCTTGGAAAAATAAAAGTGCGGAGGAAAATACAATTTTTTTTTGTCTTTTTTAGCATGAAATTAATTGGTCACCAATTGATCTCATTAAATTAAAAAACAGGGTAATCTATTAACAAGGATCACTTAAAGGTTGGAATGAATGAAAAGTTTTTGTTTACTGATCAAGATTCAAGAAAACATAGTTCCTTTTAGAAAACCAGACAACTAAAATGAATATTGTGAAAATGAATGGATAATATTAGCAATGCTCATAAATAATTCAGAGCAGAAAAATATATTAGTAATTCATTATCTGTTATAGTAATATAATAACATAGGCTAAATACCTATTCCATCACACACACATACATATATATATATATAGATATTAATCATGAACATAAAGATAATTACATTACACCACGAGCCATGTCCTTGTGTGTTCTTTTAGACATGAGCTTTTATCTGAAGCTTCGTTGAAGATTGAACTTTTTGTACTTAATTATCGCAACAACACATAAAAAAGTGAAATCAGAGGTCGTAAGGGTTTTGGTTTTAGTTTGCTGACCATCCTCAGTTTGTAGGCCAAGAGGTATGAAATTTCATTTAATATTTTTTCCCTTTCTTTTGTTGCTATGGAGTTTTCTGTTTCCTTTCTATTTATGGGTTATCTTCCAATTCCCAATTTGGTTTTGATGAGATAGAGTGGAGAAATTTAATATATTATTATCTCTTTCATGGAAGAAAAATTGTAATCTGTTTTCTCTCTCTTTCTTCCCATCTGTTTTCTCAGGCAACCATAGTAACATAAGAAAGGAAATGTTAATCATAAAACCAACCAATCTTTAAGGGTTTTTTTTTTTATGTCATTAATAATCTTAAAATAACATTGAAAACAGATGGATTTAGACTTGTTGAAAGATGAACAGAACTTGCTTCTATTGCAATGAAATAGTAGAAGCTGCAAATGCTAAAAGTTACATAAAAAATAGCAATGGATTAGCATTATTTCAATCCATTTGCACTTGCTAAATTATTTTAGAATTAGAAGAGAACTCATGTATGAGATCATTGATGATATAAGGGTAGTAATTGAGGAACATGTTTCCCAATTTCGAAGAATAAAGAGAACTATAAATGTGATTAATGTCAGTTAATATACATGTTCAGTATTCTATATATCTCCCTTAGATCCACTATCCAGGATAATTTTCTTGATGAACATTGAAATATTGGAATTTTATCATATATTCTAAATTTCTAATAGTTATCATTAGAAGCTTTAACCCTTCTGATTAATGACTTGTTTGGCTAGCCAGAAAACCGGAGTGACAGAGAACTGCCTATGAAATATTGGAATTTTATCATATATTCATTTTTGGAATGTGTTTCCTGCATTGAGTTGGCAACTGTATACTGTCAATCTGATACCAATACCTAGAAGATGAAAAATATATTCTATATTATTTAAGACATATTAACTATATTGAAAAGATAATTCAGAAACAAAAAATGAAGAAGGACCATCTTTAATTTGAACATTATGTACCAAGATGAAGATCAAAGTGCCATAGATTATAAATTAGTTCATTAAACTAATTCTCTGCAATATGCCTGCATGGTTTGCAACTCCATCCCACCGGTGTTTTAAAACATGTTATTGCTGTGTCTGCTCTGGAATTGAAATACTCTTTTTGGACCTACTTTTGGTTTCAACACAATATGTCTGCATCGCTATAGAATATATTAAATATTAAGTTGAGAAAAATGTGCTTGCAAATTGATCTACTTATTTGGGTCGAAAGTCTTCCCAAAATCTATTATGTTTTTTGTGATCCTCTTACAGTTACAAAACTCAATTAGGTAGGCATTATAGTTAAGAGTAATTCCAATGCAAACATTACATGTCAATTTGGAAAGTGCAGTGTCTGAATTTGGGGAACTTGAAGCAGTGAAAAATAAATGACATTTTTTGAGATTGAGTTACAGAGGATAGAGCTTGCAGGTTTATGTGTAGGGTGGATAGCTTGAGGTTGATTTAGTAGGTTGAGAAGTCTTATGGGATTCTCAGAAGACTTCCTGGAGTGTTCACTGTTTCTGTTGGATCAAGCATGGTTAGAAGGCACAAGGTTTCTGTGTCAGCTTGGCATATTTTCATTTTTATATTACAAAAGATACTGTAGTGACTTCAAGTTATTTAAGGGAGATAAAATAACTGATTCCCTGAGCTTCATCTAAAGGTGGTTTGTTCTGCTTCAACTGATTGTTGAATGAAATAGTTTGTACATGGGGATGGAGATATGTGAATATTGTGATTTTTTTTTTTTTGGGGTAGCATTCACAGTGGCTGCACAGCAAGAATTCCTAATATTCATTCTTTCTTTAACTGTATCAAGAAGTAAGAAAATAGCTCCTAAATGTCACCTTAGGTATTTAAGCCTTGGTTGGTCTTTTGCCAGTGTTTACACATGTTCCTTTTACCCTTCCTTCGTGATTTTTTTGGTGAATTAAAGTAAAATGAGAGCAGATTAGGGATTATAGTAGATGGTTTTGTTTTTCCTCCTCTGGAATAAGAAGAAACCAAATTGAAACTATTAACTCTGGAAGATAAATAGTTGCCTTTCCTAGAAATCCTGTAAATTAGACTCTTCATGAGAAATATCTTTTGGTCCCTTGGCTTTGAAAACTGAAAAGAATTCAGGTTCAACTGTGTGAGAAATCTCTTCTGTATCAGAAATCTCTAATGCTATCAAGGAAAAATTAGAGTGGATAAAGTAAAGAAAAACTGAAAGTGGCATAGAAATTGCCAAAACATGTGCAGGCAAAAGGAAGATGCAGCTTATGAGAAGTAGCCAACACTGCTGTGCTGGATCCTTTCAAAACCGCATAATAAGTTTCAAAAAACCAAAAACCCAAAAAATAATTATATAATAAATAAATATTATAAATAACTGTCCAATTATTGAGTCAATACAACTTTCAAAAGCTATGAACAACACTTGGCATTCAAGTGAATGGCTTTACTAGATTGTTTTCTTTTTATAGTAGTTTTTGTATCAAGAACCATCATCCACTCACTTCCCACCTTTATTTCTGTGTCATGTACAATTCTGCTCCACCATCGGCATTGCCAACTCATTCTTCCCTATGTTCTAGCACACCTGACATAATTACTACTAATTTGTTTTGTTCAATAATTTGTTTTTTCTCAAAAAAAAAAAAAAAAAAATGAAACGGGCTTGCTAAGTATCCATGTCTACTGATCATGTATTATGGTGATACCTTCATGATTAAGTTTTTTTCCACAATGATCTCTATGGAAAGATCATGATTGATTCTCTGGCTGGTTTTATGTGCTTGATTTTGGAAGCTTATCTTAAGCTCATGCAGGAATCATGTTTAACATGCAGAGTAGTAATCTAAAAAGTCCTACAGCTTCATTAAACAAAGATTCAAACAAAAATGTTCCAATAAAAAACATGTTATTGCCAATTTTGTTGGAATCTCATACATCTTAAAGGGAAGGCAAAAGGCTGTTTGGCTTTCAAGAAAGACATACACCAAAAAGATTCATAGGTGGAGAAATGGAAAAACACAAAAAAAAAAACTCCATCTTAGCCTAGCAAATCCATAGATGCTGTGATGGACTGGTTTGAAGACTCAGCTCTCAGATAAGCAGTGTTACAAGGCACATCCTCCAGGTCTCTCAAGGTAGGATAAGGGCTATTCAGTTGCATGTCGGTGATCATTTGGCGAAGCTCCGTAGCTTCCTCTTTCAGCTGAGTATTCTCTTGAAGGACTCGATCGTGGCTCTCTGAAACATGGTTCAGCTTATCAATAAGCTGGTGATTCTCATTGCGGAGCCAAACCACCTGCGACCATAGCTCATCTAGATGCTTCTGCTTTCGCATACGCGATCTGCGTGCAGACTCTCTATTAGATATCATCCTTCTTTGTTTCCTTTCATTGATGAGGCTAAGCTGGTGGTCATCAGCTTCATCAGAAGTTGAATTGTTGCTGAAACATGATGACTGTGGATTGAGTTCTTGAACTAATTGAGATGGGATTTGGAAATTATACAACGGACTAGCTAATCGGTTAACTTGAAGTGTTGCTGTGTTGTTGTTCTGTGTCATGCTGAAATGGGATGGATAAGGAGATGGATTTGAAGGGACGAGGAAATGGAGTCCTGTGACCTCACTAGGCTGCATTGTTTTAAGTGAATGTGTTTTGAAGGGTCTTGGTGGGGAAGATGGATCTGGATTATGTTGGTTTTACAAGGAGGAGAGAGGCATGAGAAGAAGAGGGTTTTTATAGGATAAAATAAGAAGTTTGATTTGGCCCCACTATAGGCAAGTTTGAGCAACACTAATGAGCAAGTGCTTTTAACCTTCACACCATTCTAATATCATGCAGATCATATTGCAGTATGAAGTTTTTCTCTCTTTTTTCTCTCTGTCATCCATTGCTATACATGATATTTCCATGGTTTACATGTATGCATATGCATGCATACCATGAATGTTCTGCATAAGCATGAGGATTACAAGTTGTGTTTGTGGATAATCATTTTTTTTAAGATCAAATTCTGACATCAGAGAGACATAGAAGGAGTTTATATCGTGGGGAGTATAATTATTTTAATGAGAGAATGTTTTAGCAAAAGTAGAACAGTGGAGAAAATGGGTTTCTTAGAAAGTCAATCTTAAATTTTTGGTGTGCCATTGTTCTAGTCCATGTGGATGTGGTTTTTTTTTTTTTTTTTTTTTT
>QANX01001408.1:29309-184066 GCA_003254975.1 Ochetophila trinervis
AAAAAAAAAAAAAAAAAAAAAAAAAAAAAAAAAAAAAAAGGCTACATTTTTTCTTCTTTTTTTTTCACAGATTCAATATTTGTTAAAGGAGTTAATGACTCATCAACCACTTATAATTAGACTCTTCACAAATTAATTAATTAATTAAACAGTACTTGGCTTTAGTTTTCCTGATTTATCAAATAAAACTGACCCTTTGGGATCCTTCCTGGATACGAATAGGATTTTGCCACCTAGGATTAGGAGGGCAAAAATTTGTGAATTACCCTAAAAAGTTCATAAGTGAATTACTATTAGGCTTCCATTTTGTTGGAAGAATGAAAATTCTGTAATCTGTTCTGATTAGTCAGATGGAAAAGGTTAATGGGAAAGATTATGATCTTTAAGCAGATAAAAGGGACAATTTGCTTAGAATGTGCATAAATTTACACCATAACTTTCCTGTTTCCACAGCCATATATTTTCAGACATATCATTATAATTTAAAGATACTGGAGCTTTCGTAATAGATATGGTGAAAAACAAATTTAACTTGCGTATTCGAGCAAAAAGTATTCTCTACTATAAAAGTATGGAAAATACGCCAGATTTTGTCGTTTGCAATAATAAAAAAAAAAGGGGTCATAAGTGTCATAGTCATATTTGGGATGAATATGTGGCTCAGATTCTAACTTAACAGTTATGTAAAGTAAAGTGGACTTATTTATTAGATTACATGAATTGGGTTAGATACAACAACACTAGTACTGCAGGAAAAGGTCATTAAATTTTACTGGTTTTTTTTCCAGTGGTCCACAGCTTCTATACATTTTGATTAGCCAATGCAATTTTCTTTTTTTAGTACCAAACAAAAAACGTTATTCTTGCCAATTTGTTTAGAGAGGTAATACATTAGTTTTAACTTTTAACATGGTACAAATAAGAAAAATCAAAGTGTATTTACTTAAAAAAACAGAGAAAAAAGAAAAATCAAAGTGCAAAGGTGAAAGAATTTATTTGCTGGTCCTGTGTTTTTATACACTACCTGATTTAGGAATGTGGTATGTACGTATATTTAAAAAACTTTGTTATCCTCTTCTTTAGGGTGTACTGGATTTGCAGAATTGGAGCAATATATATCAATGAAACTCACTTTGTTATGAATAATAATTACCAAAATTAGTGTGATTGAGTGGATGTAAAATTTGTTTTATATATGGTGATGTGAAATGCATCAAAGGAATATTAATTATGGAATTGTAGTTAGAAATGCAATACGTTTCCACTAATTAATAAACTTGGTCAAAGCAAAGTAAATGGTGTTTTTTACCGAGACTTGATGAAATTTTTTTTTTTTATTAGGCAATTGTTATGCAGTGGTATTATAAGTTATTCATCATAAAAGTCAGTAACAAGATTTTATATAGAATCTATATACTCTATTCAATTGTTGTATATTATTATAAAATTTTAAATTTATATTGTGTGTGATAATTAAAAATAAAAGTAAATACACTTTAGTATTCTTTATTATTTAATTTGTTAAAATTAAAGTCTCTAGAATTAATTTAAACACTTCAATATCATCAATTTTGTAAAAAAAAAAATATAATATGGTCCAATTTGGTTAGTTTTACCAGATTCTATAACATTGAGATAATTTACATACATAGCATCTAACTCTTTAAAAGTAAGTAAGAAAATATTCACAGTTTGCCCTTTGATCCTAGGGATCTGAAAGCTCATTTGCTCAAAATTTTGATTTGTTTGCGCTTCCTCCAAGCCGAAAGACCTCTCTAAAGTAGGTCCAGCCTAGAAAAGCAGTCCAATCGCCCTTTTTGTGTGAATATTTTCCCATACTTTGAGTCTAGCCTACATTCCTGCCCATCACGATAATTTATAAGTTTGGATCAGCGATATCGGATCAGGTTGATATCAGTATCACATAATAAGACACGATAAGAAAACGAATTGGAACACGTTAACACGATGGATCACGATAAGACATGATAAGAAAAATATTAATTTAATTATTTCATTATAGTTAACTTTTTACATTATTTTTTTTAGTTTTAGAAAACTATAAAATTTATATTTTATTTCATTGGAAAATGACAATTTTTATATCTATTTATATATTAATATTTTGTTTTAGATTTTATCTTTTTTATTATTTATATTGGATGTACAATTTCAATTTGGTTTATAATATTTTGAATATTTTTAAATTAATTTTAGTTTAATTTATAATATTTTGAATATTTTTAAATTAATTTTAGTTTGATTTATAATATTTTGAATATTTTTAAATTTATAATTGAAATGCATATTTTATTTTTTAGTCATGATAAATATTTAATATATCTTTAATTCGTAATATTTTACATATTTTAAATTCACAGTTATTATTTATGTTGAATTTTAGTATGCTAATATATATTTTTTTAAATGTTTAACATATCATTTGAATATGTATTTAGGCTTAATAGACATGAATTGATAATGATTTATCATTTGACAATATATATTAATTTAAATAAAAAAAATAAAATACTCACGTACATGTCTAGTAAACATGAATAAAATACGACACGAACACGAAACGGTACGACACGAACACGGCTCAACACGAAAACTTAACGGGTTGGATTCGGATGAACAAAATTTGACACGATACGACACGAATACGGTTCAACACGACACGTTGTCAGACCTAAATCACGCTTAGTTACTCGCGAGATTCGGATAAGAGGGCTGAAAGAATTACCTCTTCTAAACCGAAATGAGAAATAGCTCATAACCACTGGCGAATGACGCGAGAGTCACCCATTTCATAACTTCGATATAGTGGGAGCAAGGCTAGAGATGTTCCTGTAACTTCCTCATGCAAGACTCGATAAAAGCCACTCTGGCTTTAGGTTACAGTTACAATATTTTTCATCAAATTGTTGTTTGCTATGTTTACATATTTAGCGGTGAGGTGAGGACCATTGGCTGTTGAGGACTTCCGACTTGGATTACCAGTTTCTCATTCACAGGTTCATGCTTGCCCACAGCCTCCCCATTTGAAAAATGGGACACTGGGTTAGCAATTAATAAGTTATTATTTGTCAGCAATTAATAAATTGGTAAAAATTAAAAAATTAAATTTTAAAAAATCACTTAGATTGAACGTGATTTAAATTTGATAAAATTTATTAAAACTAATCCAATTACACAATATTATAATTTCAATTTAAACAAATTAAATAAAAAATAATATTTTATCTAAATAATATGACACAATCGTCAGTTTGTCGACCGTTGAGTTAGGAACTCAAGGTTGGGTGGCCTCAAAAGTCAACAATGCCATTAGACAGATGCAGACCCTTGTTTCTTTTATTGTCTTGTGATGGTTCTTCCTCTGTTTATACCTTTTTTTTTTCTTTCGCAAGGATTGGTGGATGAGTATGTCTTTCTTTTTCTTTTCTTTTTTGATAAAAGATGAGTATGTCTTTCTGTACATTTGTACTTGTAATGTAAACATGGTATTAGATAATTTATATTTTGGCTGGTCAAAGCTGTTCCACTAGGAAACTTCAAATAAATAAAAAATAAAAGACTCATTGCATTTCCACTATTTAGCCTCAATTTACTGAGTTGCCATATTCTTATCAGTTTTTTGTTTTTGTTTTTATTTTTTTCTTAAAAAAAGAACACATTTTAAACCTCTTTGTCTTATTTACTATCTAAATGGTAAAATTGTTCCCAACTAAAATTCCACAAAAGCCTTCAAACTCTTATATCTATATGTGTGCCAGATGAATTCTTCAGACTTACTAAACTGAATTATTTTAAATTTTTATTAAATGAGATTTAAACTAGTTCAAATTCTTTCAGAAACTAATGAAGTGTCATTTTTGTGTGTGATTTTGTGTGCGCATGTTCGTCATGATGCTACGAGGATCTTATCCTCAATTAAGAATTATGAATGGTCACAATTATGTTCATTCTCTTCTATTTATGAGTACTGAATTGAGGAAAAACATGAAAAACATTTTTCATAAATAAAATAAAATAGTGAAGTTTATTTCCCAATTTTTAATTTCTTTTCTCAAAGTTTTTTTTTTTTTTAAATAAAAAGGAGTGAGAGTTCCAAAAGAAGTTCCAACTTGGAACGCGAAAGTAGTGAATAAAAACTCTGTTTTATAATTTTCTCCTCACCCAANCCAATTTTTAATTTCTTTTCTCAAAGTCTTTTTTTTTTTTTAATAAAAAGGAGTGAGAGTTCCAAAAGAAGTTCCAACTTGGAACGCGAAAGTAGTGAATAAAAACTCTGTTTTATAATTTTCTCCTCACCCAACTTACATATCTTATCTACCACTAAAAATTATTCACCATATCTATGGTGAAATTCCCATGATACCCATCCATATACAAACATAATAAAATCCAAGACAAAGGGAAAGGGCAATTTGGGAAAAGAGCAGGGACAGTACCCTAGAATAACGGTCGAGGTTATGCACGGAAGGGTACTTGATTGAACAACTGCCCCCAAAATAATAATAATAATAATAACAAAGGTAGGCAAGAGAGACGAAAAAAACGCTAGCGCATAATAGATGTCACCTGTGGGTCCCTTGCTAACAAGCGCGCGTGGGTGCTCAGTGCACCACCCCCTATCCCTATTGCTCAGCCTGTCAACTCAACCAAAAGGCTTTTCTTTTTTTCTTTTTTTCTTTTTTTTTCTTTTTTTACTTTCTCTCTCTAGAGTTCTCTTAGGGAGGCCTTTTTTCAGGTTTGGGTGTTCATAATTGGCATAATGTGTGCACCCCACCAAGGTAGCCTTTCTAATTACACTATTTTTGTTGTTAATTAATTAATGAATTTATTTATTTTTATGGGTTGAAATTATGATATGGTGCCTAACTTGGGCATGGAGATTTCATCCAATAAGTCCAATTTATGACATGAGTGTATTTATTGCTATTCTATTCTTCTAAAAAAAAAAAGATTTTTACTAACCTATGCTCTAATGGGATATGACTCAATCATATCCACATAAATAAATTTGGTTTACTTCCTATATATGTTTTAATTCAAGTACCATATTCTTTCATTGGAAAAAAAAAATGTATTACTAGGGTTGTTTATTTGTGAAAAGATGTGACAATATATTATAGATTATTTTTCAAAAATAATATATTTTAAATTCAAGAAAATGAATTCAATGGTTCTGATAAACAAATATTTGATGGACAAATGTAATGGCCCCAACATATTAAAAACAAATATAAATCTTTAAATGGGAGTTTGACATTTTTTTCCCTTCCTTTTGATTGGGGTTTTGACAATTTTATTTGGACAACTTTAATTGGTAAACTTGGCGAATTAACCCAAAAATTAAAAGCATGAATGTTTAGTACCTCCTTCCACTAGCAAATCATTCTTTAAAAAAAAAATAATAATAATAAATCATACTTTTTCTCTACTTTATTTATTTATTTATTTATTCTGGTAATGAGGTCATGGGATCTCAAGAGATTGGTTAGAAAAGGATAAACCCATCACGACCATGTAGTCTCTTTCATCATTCGTCATCTTTGTTCCACTTTTTAATAGGTAATTACTTGATCATAAAATATTTTACTATAAATTGTATATAATCTTTTTTAAAAAAATTAAAATAAATTCTTGATTTTACTCTATTAAAATATTAATATTTTTCATGTGTAATTACAAAAGATTATAGGGCCACTGTTCTGATTGTTGTTTTTGATTCGTTGAATTTTGATTATTGTTATAATTAATATGGAATTAACGGCTTTTATATTAAAAAATACAGTTTAACTTTTTTTTCCTTTAAATAAAAAAGTTTTTTTTTTCACCCGACAAAAGTGAATTCAAGTAGGTGGTACAAAAATATTTAAGAAGACAATTGTCAAAATTATTAAGACTTTCATATTTAAAAACAATATAACTTATATCATAAAAAAAATTAGTAATACAATCGTTTACTAAAATCAAGGCAATTTTATTTATAAACAATTATTATAACAAAATCCCATAATTAAGGGTGTAAGATCCACCTTTATATTTATTTTTTAATAAATTTTAATATGTTTTAAAATTAAATTTGTTTTTATATGCATTTTTATAATTAATTTGTATAATTATACCATTTAATTTGAAAAAGATTGCATATTTTTCTAATTTAATTAAAATTGATAAATTTCATCAAATTAAACGTGATTTTTAAAATTGATTTAATTTATTATTGTACCAAAAATTAAAAACATGAAAGAAAATTTAAAATTCATTTATAATTTTTTTTTTCTGTTTTTTAATTTTTTTTAGATTTTAGCATAATTAAAAATGAAAAAATCAATTTTGAAATACATTTGCTGTGCACGTTACCTATGATTTAATGAAATTTATCAATTTTAACTAAATTTGATGAAATTGAAATTTTTTTTAAATTATAAGGTACTAATTGTACAAATTAGTTGTAAAGATCTTATATACACAAACTCAATTGTAAAAAGTATTAAAATGCATTTAGACTTTTTTATTTATTAATTGTACTTTGATATTAAAGTTAATTATTTTAAAAGTACTTGAAATATATCGGATGTTACAAGTAGTTATTTAAATTATTATTTTTTTGACAATTTAGTATTCATACTCACCAAAACGTTATACCATTAATATCTATGTTTATTTCCATCCATAATTTACTATTATTTGCATGTAAATTTCAAATGAAAGGTACATTTTATCTTTCCACATGCTTTTCTTTCAAATGAAAGGTAAGCTGGTATTTTCACTTGCCTCTCTCTCCTTTCTATTTTATCTCTCCCATTTCTCTACCTTAGCTCATAGTTTTCTCTCAACAAAACCACAAAACACAAAGAAAAAAAAAAATAGATTGATTAAATCTTTATTTTTAGACCAAAATTATATTATTATACGTTGTAATTTATTTGTGATTGAAAATGGTAAAATGTTTCATGATTAAATTGATAAAATGCTTAGAAATGAGACCAAAGGGATCCNAAACCACAAAACACAAAGAAAAAAAAAATAGATTGATTAAATCTTTATTTTTAGACCAAAATTATATTATTATACGTTGTAATTTATTTGTGATTGAAAATGGTAAAATGTTTCATGATTAAATTGATAAAATGCTTAGAAATGAGACCAAAGGGATCCCAAACATGTGCATTATGTTTTTTAAGTTGGATATGAAATTTCAGTGGGTATTGTACTAATTTGACCCATGGGCTTCATCAAGAATGAAGAGACGAAGCCAACATGATAAATTTGATCGAAAATGGTGGTCAAAATCATAAAATTCTAATGAATAAAACAAATTGGATGCGTGACCATGTTCAATCAAACAAGTCGACCTGTGGCCTGTCTAAAGGTTGGAGACGACCCAAAACAGTGTTGTTTTGTGCCATTTTGATTAGTATTAATTTATATTTTTAATAAAGAAGCAAAAGAACGTCGTATTGAAAGACCAAAACGACGTCGTCTTTGGTCGTATCCAACCTTGAGACAGATTGTAAGCTGACTTGTTTGACTAAACCGAATCATGCGACCCAGTTGTTTGACCCGTCGAAGCGGTGGCTCAATGGCTTTGTCTTTTCATTTGTGACGAAGCCCAAGATCAATATTTTATCTAAAAACCACTAGAATTTCAAATTTTTTTATCTTAAAACCACTAGAATTTCAAATCCAATTCAAAACATATAACAAACAAGTTTGGAACCTCTTTCATCTAACTTTTAAGCATTTTGGCAATTTAATCATGCAATATTCTACATTTGTCAATCACGCAACAACATAAATTAAAATATAAAAAAAATTAATTATTGATTTACTCCTTGCATGGGCTGTGTTTTGCTGAGAGAAAACTGTAAGGTGAATGAGAGAAATGGGAGAAATAAAACAAAGAGAGGCAAGTGAAAAGATTATTTTACCTTTCATTTGAAAGAGAATGCATGTGAAAAGACAAAATATATCTTTCATTTGAAGCTCACGTGCATTTCACATGCAAAATGACAAATTTGGATGGAAACAAGCATAGGTACTAACGGTGCAACGTTTTAATGAGTTTGAGTACTAAATTGCCAAAAAAAAAATAGTGTAGGCACCTACTTGTAACACTCGACATAGTTTAGGTACTTTCAGGATAATTAAACTTTGGTATTATCAACTTTTAAAATTTTACAATTTAGATTTTTAACTTTTCGACTTGTTAAAATTTAGGTCTCTACTGACATGGCTTAACATATTAATTTGTATTAAATTTCAAACTAAAAGATATTAATATACAAAATTTTAAAACTAGTTTTAAAAATCTATATTTTTATTGTCTAGATAGATAATTTGTATAACTTTTTTTCAAAAATAAAATTGTACTAAAGTGTAAAATTTTAAATATAGTTTTAATATTTTGGACTTTAATACTTTTTAGTTTGAAAATTAGTACTAGTCACATAAGACGCCTATTAAATCTGGTAGTCAAAAATAAAAAAATATCCAAATTGCAAAAAATTAAAGGCTTGTAAAATTCTGAAAGTTTAAAATACCAAGTGCAGTTAACCCATATTTTTTTAGATTATTTAATTTAATAAAGGATATGATCTTTGGTGCCTTGTACATATGCATATATATAATCTAGGATGGTGCATATTTGAGTAAGAGTGAGGTATACATATAGATATATTAGCTTACGTACTTACAATAAGTTCTTAATGCACTAACAATGTGGATAATAAAGATGTTGGGGGGTATTATTTTTAATCAAATATTATTTGTTTTATTCTCGATTTTAATTAATTAAGGAGTTAACATGCACTAATCCTCTGTCATCAATATTGTTGTTATTAAGAGTACTAATGCTGCTGTTGCTGCTAATAATGTAGACCACCCAGCAACATAGTTTCAACTTGCTTAGGCAATATTTGCTTTTTGATTAATTTAGGCCTAATCATTTGAATGGTAAATCTAGTTTGCTTAAACCCAATTAGAGGTTGAAGTACTTAAGTTAAGTATTATTTTATGTCATTCTATTTGCATGGCAATTAAAACAAAGTGAAAGAAAAGTATTTGGAAAAAAAAAAAACATAATTAGGTTGTGAAAATTTTGGTGGGTAAAAAATTAAAATTTGATTTTAATGGCTATAGCCTATACTAGTCCAGGATTTTAGCTTTGGTCTATACCTTGATAGTTGCAAATTGGAGACCATTTTGAAGTTATTTTCTTCTCCTCCATGATACCAGCATGCATTTTACAACATGGTTTCTTAAAGGAGCCCACCAAAGCCAACCCTCTCAAATCGTGATCTTTTTCCTCAAGTTTTGTGAGATTCAGACAGAGGTGGAAGTTTGAACACACACTAAATCTCCTATCTGTTTCAAACCATTTTTTTTTCTTCTCTATATGAGATAAAAGAGCATGATAGAGTATGAGAATCCGATGAGCATGATAGAGTATGAGGATCCTACTTATTTTATACAGGATTTTCTTTGCCTATAATAATTTTCGCAATCAGACAAAATTTCTGTTTAATTAGAGTATATATTCATTAATAGTTAAACGATAATATGCATCTTTGACCCATATATGATTTATATCAGATAGTATATATAAACTGATGAGGTAGAAATAATTCAGTCCAGGTAACTACAATTTATTTCTCAAAATTTTAGCTCTATCTTATGGTTTTTCTTTTTGTTTTGTTTGTCAATTTAGTTTGTGACTCATACTGTATCATAAAGGGTACGATCTTGAGTACGTAACATGTGACAAGGTTCTAAAAATTTATAGTAATCGAAACTAGCTAATTTCTCTGATTATATATATATATATATATATATATATATATATATTACTTTTAAAGGGCTAATAGGAGTAATAATTTGTTCACAGTATGTAATATTTAGCCCATAATAAGTAACATGCATAACGAGATAATTTTGGTCCATATCAAATAATATTTAATTCATAATAATTAATATTTTCATGGATAATGTGGGATTACTTCCAAAGAAGACATAAATTCCCTATACACATATTCACTTTCAACTATTTTACATCTAAATTCCCTATACATATACACACTTTCAACTATTTTACATCTATATATGGTTAAACCCTGGACTAAGAAATAAATTGGTTAGGGTTTCAACCATTGCCTAAGAGGAGTTGGGTTCGAATATTTTCATCGTCGGAGTCAAAAGTTCTATCAAGCTAGAAGAATTAACAATAGACATACGACAGCTTGAGTAATAAACATGGATAAATTCACCATTCGGAATTGTAGGAGATATACCATATCTAGCTCTCCAACTTATTTTTTGTCTTACCAAAAAAAAAAAAAAAAGAATCTATGTATGGTTAAAGAACAAAGTAATATTAAACATTTATGGACTGCCACCGCAAGGTATAGTCTTCGATCAAAATGATTTTGAATATGGTGAATTGAAATAAATGGGTAGATTTTAGGACACAAATCATTGAAAAAATCTTCAAGCATATATATATATATATATATATAGAGAGAGAGAGAGAGTGGGAATCAATATATACGTATCACATATATATAGGTATCATATATATATATATATATAGTAGGCCTTCCAAAGAAAGTGGATGGTTACAACCTCATTACAAGAAAAAGCTTTCTAAAACTACCACTACTGGGAAAATATATAGGCTTATTCTTATTTAGCATGATATGATATATATGTACCCTAATGTAGAGACACTCTTTCACTAGTTGTTGCTTGTCTCTCATGTTTTACTGTCCCATTTGCTGCTGCAGTTTTGTTTGTATATATATATAATTTAAAAAAAATATTTTTATTTTATTAATATATTAATTGTCACTAATGATATATTATTAATGAAAAATTTAAATTTCATCACTAATAGTTTATTTATAATGATGATATTTTCAAATTATATTTTAGTGACAATCTTTATTTTATTAAAATGAAAATATATTTATCGTAAAAGTATACACACATATAT
Source organism: Ochetophila trinervis (assembly GCA_003254975.1). Taxonomy (NCBI): domain Eukaryota; kingdom Viridiplantae; phylum Streptophyta; class Magnoliopsida; order Rosales; family Rhamnaceae; genus Ochetophila; species Ochetophila trinervis. Next base: position 40,315 of record QANX01001408.1, read on the forward strand.
ATATATATACAATGAAGTTCAAGTAAGGTCGATCAAATTAATCAGTTCGTAAATCTTGATTTTTGATTTTTTTACTTAGTTAAATTTTATTATTTTTTCAACCTAAATAATAGAAATTAAGGTCAAAATTTAAACCTTTGGTTTAAAAAATAATAATAATAAAATCAGATCACCTTTATTTGAAACAAATTGTATATATATATATAGATATACTCTAATACCAAGATCTTTTTAGCCATTATCTACCAAAAATATGTTCCCCATCCAATACTTGCTTGACAAAAACTTGTTGTCAAGCCCCTACAAGCTATAATCTTCTTTGGAACATTAACAATGATGGAGGAATCTTGAAGAAAAGAAAAGAATAAGATTGGTTCACTTCATTAGTGAAAAAAAAGCCAAAATTGCTTGCACTGGTTATTATGGAAATCGTTCCCCATTCTCAATGAAATTTGGGTCTGCTACGCAACTCTTGTGTTGTCCATTATTCTGCAAAATGTTTTGCCTTTCTTTGTCTTTGGGGAGCTTTTAAGAAAATGAGAGAAAGAAAGCAACCCAAAATATTAAGCACTAAAAATAAAAAATAAAAAAACAGGTTTGAACTAAAAATGAACAAATAATTTAATTAAAGCATACTCCATAAGGAGATAAAGAAGAAAACAAAAGGGGCTGCACTGCAAAAAAGGAGAGGAGAAAAAAAAAAAAAAGATAGAAAAAAGATAATCACCTTTGCTATCATTTTCAAACCCAAAATGATTGAAGTAATAATTCAAAAGTCCCCACTCGTTTTAAAAAAATATCCTTGTGAATCAGAGAAGAAGGTGTTTGTAGAAATCTTGAACCAAGGCCACTCCCAAGGGCCACATCCAAAACTTATAAAGTTTTTTTTTCTTTTCTTTTTCAATTTTAGGGACTGAGCCTGAGTGCCTTTTTTTTATAATTGTCCCTGTGGACTCTATGAGATTGAGAGCCATATAGGGTTCTCTAACCCCATCACTGAAAATGACAAATTTGTTTCTTTGCTTTTTTTTATTTTTATTTTCATTTGTTGATGATGCCAATTAACCTCAATTCATATATAGCTAAAACGAATCAGAAAGGTGGGGTTGGTTAATCACACCATATTCTCTTAATTGACTCTCACGGATCCAACAATCTGATATGGAGCACAATATCTCAAACAGAAGCAATTTTTCTGTTCCAAATATATAAAAGTATTGCCATTCAGAGCTCAGTTTTGTTATATTTATATAAACAATATGATATTGGAAAAATGACTGCCATTATTTTTTATTTTTTTAACTATGACTCCCATTAGTGTGTTAAAATATGCATTGTGAATATAACTCATATTATAATGCATGAAAAAATTTGTATTACATAAGATTTGTTATCCATCTTAAATAATTGTTTATAGACAACAGGAAAATAGGAATATTTGTAAAGGTGTATATATATATTTATATACATGAACCCAAATCCCACTTTATTTTCATATTGATGCAAATCTTTATTAGAAGTTAGAGAAAGTGTGAGAGAGAGAACATTGATTAACAAAGTACTTTTCTTTTCTTTTTTTCTAATTGTTGGTGTCATCATGACGTAAGATTATATTATAATTATATATATAGTTGAGAATAGAGTTTAGGATCAAATGCCCATTAAAATGCGAAAATCGCCAGGCTATATATAGGTATTAGATACTATTTTTATTTTTATTTTAGTGAATGATAGATATTAGATACTAGAAGAATTGAAAGAGGCCCTATAACTAAATAAATAAAACCAGAGCTTGATTTGGACCTTGAAATTAGAGCACATTCACATTCACATAGTATATAAAAAATTATCCATTCTTTTTTTTCGGTAAATATATATTATATAAAAAAAATAACATTCTAAAAAACCGAATCGTGCATCGAACCTAGAACTTAGAGCACATTATATATATATATATATACGTATATGTATGTATGTATGTATGTATGTATGTATAAGTATTACTTTAATAAATTAATAAATAAAGGAATAAGACAAGCATTGTACCTTGAATCTAACCATAAAGGAGTATGATAATAGTTGTCTCACAAAACACTCAACTTTTCTTTCATACGAAGGTTTTTGTAAGGTTGCTTGACACGAGAAAATTATGCCATGCAGCAAATAAATAAATAAATAAATATTACAAATAAAAAATCTCCCTTTACAATTAATCTAGTTGCATGGATGGGTTTAACGTTCTTATATATACTGAAAACGATGAAAAACACCATATCTGGAAGTTTTTGTTCGTCTGATTCTGAGGCAACGAGAGACAGGGAACAAAGTTGCCAATATCTTGGTCTTTTTTGGTATAAATCGAAAGGGTTGTTCATTGCTTAATAATAAAAGAGTAATGGTTATATAAAAAAAAAAAAAAAAAAAAGTGTATTTAATGATGGAACAATTTATGAATAATTGATAAAATAACAATGTTGTACAATTATAAAAAATAAATTTAATAAAATAATATTATATTATTAAATATAAAATATTTTATTAATAAATTCGATTACTTGAGACTTATAAGAAAATGATTGTTAAGAGTGGAATTGCCTGTACAGCATTTTGCTTCTTTCTATCCATGGACATGATTTGTAATAATAGTTTTGGGCCTTCTTAAGGATTTAAGATTTTGGCACGGTTTTTTTTTTTTTTTTTTTTTTTTTTTTTTNAGATGCTCATTTTTGAATCAAAATAATGAAAAAGAAAATTATTCATTTTTTTTTTTATGGTTCTTACTCACTACACCACCAGTCTAAATTTGCATTAGCCATTTTACTTTTTTTCTTCTTCTCTTCCGTCTTCTTTTTTCTTTTTTTCTTTTTTTTTTTTTCATTCTCTCTGCAAGCTTTTACTCTTTTTTTTTTCTTTTTTTTTATATCCAAATCTATTCGAATTACTTTAAAAGTTTTTTTTTTTTTTTTATGCTCATCTTCACTTCAAAAACAACTCTAAGATCTACCAAGGCGAAGAAAGACACATTAAAGAGCTGTGTATTTTGAAAGTTTTTTGAAAAAAACAAACACGAAAAAAGTGAAGAAAACAAAACCAAGATCGAAGACGATCATTCCTGCCATATAGAAGTTTTCTATTTTGTGGTATGTTTATTTTAAAGGCAAGGATTACATATACATGGAGGGCTATACAATTACATGCCAGCCCGCCTCTTCTAGTTACATAACCCATCCTAGGTTGGGCGGGTTTACAAGTTTTTTTATTATTGTCGTGTACATCATTTTGTCCTATATTTTTTTTTTCATTATTTTTGTAGTTTTCAAAAATAACCATATGTAATATGTGCATGCTAAACAATAAATCTCATCGTTTCATCATTTATTAAAACACTCATCTCAAAAGGCATACTTTCTGCCCACCTGTAATTTAAGGTATAATATAATGATTATGCTGACTCTACGACTTTCAGTTACACTGTGTGAAAGATTAGAAGTCAAAGAGTCATTCTTCATCTCTAGCTTTATAAAACCGCCATTAAAATGCTTTATTTCCATATATATCTCAATGTAAAACCAAAACTCAACTATTTTCAAAAACTTTTTGGCTGACAATGATGCACAAAATGAGGAATACATCAGCTCTTTTTCCATTTGCCACCTTGGAATGATGCCAAATCGAACAGAAAAATGAAATTTTTGACTTTGACAATTGATTTATTAGGAATTGATATTTTTAGCATCTTAGATGAAAATGAAGAATTGCTCATAACTACTATTGTCGAAACAATTATGCATAGGTACCCTAAGCTGAAGGAAATTGGTGAACTAACTGACAAGCCAACTCATGAGCATGATGTAGCTTTATTTATTTATATTATTATGGATATGTACTAATATTGAAATCGCACATCTTTTTTTTGCTTAAAAATATTATTATTCTTGGTTAGTCTTTCTTTGCAGTGTTTTTATTATTTTTTTGTGGGTGTATATTATTTTTTTCAAGAGTCTTCTTCCCTGCCCATGGAAAATCATACCAAATTTAATTTAGGCAATTTCCTTTACTAAGGACAAAAAAAACATTCAATAGACATAAGCAATTCAATGTGTTTTTTGGGCCTTGGAAAAACACAGCACCCATGGGGTTACGCACTGCCTTTACAATGGAGCGATGTGTTTCCCCATGGTTGGTGTCTTTGGGCGGAAATGACATATAAGTTACATGAGCTTCTTGTGTCATCTTCTTCACTCCTAATAGAACACACTGCCCATGATGGATGGCTTCACGCCTTGCTCGCTTCAATAGTAGTTCTAAAAAATCATCTAGAATCTTGCCTGAGGTAGTGGGCATAGACAGGGTGGGGTTTCTAATTGATTTGATTTTGGGTTGAGTGAATTTATGGGTAGGTAATTTCGTTGGAGACTTCGAAGAGAGAGAGAGAGAGAGAGAGAGGGTGATTGAACAAAATAGAAAAAGTGAAGGGATGAGAAAGAAAGAAAAAGATGAATATGAATTTTTTTAATTTTTAGTATAAAAATAATGGGTAAAATATGTAGTTTAGATTTAAATTGCTCACGCTATAGACAAGAACCATTAAAACAAAGAAGTAAGATTTTTCATTATTTAAGCCCAAAGATGGGCATCCTGACAAAAACCCTTTCGGCACCATATGATGGTTGTGGATCTAATGGTTGAAACCCATTTCCCAGCTTCATTCATCCAATGCAAAACAACCCCCGAGTTTCAACCTTTTTACTGCTTTCTTGCTTCTCCTTTTCTTCCAACTCTTTTTCCCTTTTGTTTTCAGGATGTGTTATTTGCACTCCATAATGCGTCGAAGGTTCGAATTATATATCCTTTGTCTTCATTTTGAATTTCTAACTAGTTTGCTTCATCTAGTAAATGGAGATCGGACATTTTCATAACCAAATTAAGCCCAAAACTTCATGTAATTTCAACAACTTATGCACTTTATCACATGCACTATCGAATTAACACTAACAACTTCTGAAGTTTGTAACGTGTGCATTGCAAATGTCATAGCATGAAGGTTTTTGATTGATGTTGCACCTTTTACAAACTTCAAACGGTATTGGTTCTAATTCAACACTACAGGGGATAAAATGCAAAAATGTTATAACTACAAAGGACATTGGTGACAAACTTTATAACTTTGGTAACAGAACTCAATGGTTATTAAGTGCTTGACTTCTTTGGTAATCATGTTGATGGATCAAGTCTTTGTGATTCAACAATATTCATCTCAACGCGATTATCCTCCTCTGATGAAGCAAAGGATACGTCACCGTGTATCTCAGAAGTGTCCCAACACTTTTGATGCCCATAATCATTATTCTACTCAACTTTCTTTACCCACTAATGATTATACTCCAATTACCAAAAAAAATAATGATTACTCGATTTTTTTTTTCTCATCATTATAAATGTTTTTCAGTAAAAGTATCATTACATGATATCGCAGTTCAGAAACATTCCTCATATTTGTCATAATTACCAGAAACCACGATTGTTTCAAAAGTCTACCTCTATTACTAAACATGATTGGTTCCAATCAATGAAATTAAACCATTCATGTTACAATATAAAAACCAATATAAAAACTTCAAAAAAAACAACAGCAAAGATTATTCATTGTAGCAATCCTCTAAAGAATATTTTACAGAAACTTCTCCTTAGAAAATGTGATTTATATGAATTTTACTCCCAATTATGATGGTTGCTGAACTCGGTCTCAGATTTTCAGGTTAGCAAGATTGTTTATGGTAAATTCTGCTCCCCTTAAATTCCATTAGAAGGAAGACTCCTAATCAAGATTAGTAGGACTCGAGGCGCATGCTTAGAAGCATCAGCTATCTTAGCCTCACGTTTTCCTAAGAATTTCAACATGAAAACGAGTGTTAATAACTTGATATGATCAAATGACCATGGAAAAACACATCACGACCACTAAGCACTAGAAACAGAGTTCTCACTCAGGTCCAACATCTTAAAGAGAGAGCTATGGTTCAGTATGTTAATATACTTTAAATAAAGTAAATTTATATCTGGAGTGATCATTCATAAAGAATAGCACAAATATCTATAGCCTATGATTATATATAAGTTCCGTAATACCATGCAAATTTGATAAGTCTTCATCGTGCATCTTTTCTCCTTCATTGGTAAGTTCTTTATTTCCGTTTTGCTTGTTAAGTTTTAGACCATAATCTTTTCTCAAGACAAGATGACATTTTTTAGATCCAACAAAAAATTATCAGAAACTATCAAAACAAAGCCGATAACTCGGTAATTATAAACTTTTAAGACCAGGACCCAATCTAAGATGAATTTGTCACCCAAGGTATCTCCCAAGGACTAAGTGATAATTATATATACTAACATACACATAAATACATATTTATAATGCAATTTATGTCAAGGGCTACAATTGATTCAAGTTACTAATTCACGAACCATTTTTGCTTACCATGGAATAGGAATAAGGAGCACAATAACATTTTACTTCACAGAAACTGAAAATATTAAATAAATGATACATTTCTTCAATATAATGACTCTTGTCGTCTTGATGCATAAACAATACTAAAAACTAAAACTCATAACAAAGGCAATCTATTTTCCATTAGAGTTGCAATTTGCAAGTAAATACAACCACTATCAGAACCTATCGATATTCCAAAATCATTACACATTATCATTCTCCTTACCAGGAAACTGAGACTCCATCGAAAAACGCTTATTTACATAGAAAAAAGGTACATACATCCACAAAATTTAAGTAAACAACTCAAAACTCAACCTCACCTGTGACTGTGAGTTCCTTGACATGCCACGAGAAGCCGTTTGACTCTTCCTTCGCTCATAATCTGGATCATCTGTAGGCAATTCAAACCTACAAACTGGGCACGAATTACGAATGCCCAACCAGGGCTCAATGCACTCCCCATGGTAATAGTGACAACAAGGTAGCTTCTTCACCTTCTCCTCTAACAAAATATTTTCCTTACAAATAGCACAAACCACATCATCTTTCTGCAATTCTTCCATTGTTACCGTAACAAAAGGAAGATTCTCGACAACACTCCTCGCAGCTGGAGGGCTACCCTTCAAAGCATTTTCACTTTCGATGAATTGCCCGAAAAGGGTGTCATATTCTACAGTATACATATCATCCTGAACAGCCAAATAGGAATCAACATCAGCATCCCCACCACTACCACCACGTTCTAAGCTTGTGTTCAGAGCTAGATTATTGACTGCCAATAAGATTTGCCACTCAAGGTTTCGAGCAGCTTCTTCTAGCGGCTCTTCTACAACGGTGGAGTACCCAGATGCCACAGATAGCTCTTCAACTTCATCGTCAAACACAGTTCCTAGATTTTCTCTCTCATTATTCCTTCCTTCCACTTCTTCCCAATCAAAGTCTTCATAGACAGACCTCTGTTCCTCCAAACAAACACTATCCCACCTCAGATGGGTGTTCGAATAGTTGACCAAATAATCCCCGTTATCATCAATATTCCCAGAATCAACACCGAGAACCTCAACAACCCCATAATCAGAATCCGATTCGGAATCCAGCCCAACAATCCGAAGCCCATCAGAGCGAGAATTAATCCCCCTTTGTAAACCCGAATTCTCACCTATTTCCGGCACAAAGCCGTCCCTTTGGGACTCTAATCCGAAAACCAGGCCGATTTCGCCGCCGTCTTCAAAACCCCCAATGCCCCACTCGTTCGAAGCGAAACCTCCACAATCGTCAGATTCACCCCATTGCTGGGTTGTTCGGTCGAAGAGATCAGTAACGAAGCAGCTTACGTCGCGGTCGGAACTGGAATCGGTGTCGGAAAACCAATCGGAATCGGAGCTTCCGGGACCACCGACGGCATCGACGAGGGAAATCGGAGAGCGAACGAATGAGGTGGAGGAGGCAAAGGGGTTGCACTCGGGGTGCCACCAGTGGGGAAATGGATCTAGGGCTTGAGGATGATCTGAGGACGAAATCTGAGCCATGCTTTTCAAAAATTCAAATTTTTTTTTCTTTTTCGCAGAATCAGATCAAAATTGCAACTTTGAATTTCAAGGTAGGTTAAAGGTTTGGGACCTCCGCTTATTATATTAGGTTTGGGTTTTCTTACCCCGGAAGTCGGAGAGTATCCACACCTGACGCCACATTGGCCTTAATCTTTTTTTGTTTATGTATTTTTTATTTTTTATTTTTAAAAGAGAATTTTATTTTGATATAGCATTTTATATTTTAAAAAGTGTTTTATCTGAAAAACTTAATAAAAAGAGTTTTAAATCAACAACAAAAATTTGCTAGACTTGAAATTGCTCCTTGTAAGTCTTATTAGAAATATAAAATGTGTTTATCTGAAAAACTTAATAAAAAATTTATATTTTAAAAAGAGTTAATTTAAGAAACTTTATTTAAAGAATTTTAAATCAACAACAAAAATTTGCTCGACTTAAAATTTAATATTAAAAATATTTCCGTCTCAAATTTAAAGTCTCATAACTAACATTTTCGTTCATTATTATAGATTATATTAAGATCATAATTTTTATGTGATTTTATTTTCTTTTCGAATGTTTACACAAGACAATAAATATTAGCGATTAGAACCGTATCTAATAAATTATACAAAAATTTACCATGTAAGCTATCAAATTTTAAAAATTATAAAGAGAAAGGGTTTGTCCGATATCGATACCATTTGTTTTTGTATAGTTTTTTTTTTTTTTTAATATCACATTATGTAGTTGTGTCCATATAAAATAAAAAAATATAAATAAATAAAATTATTTAAATTTAATATTTTAAATCTTCGTATTGAAATATGTAAAATTTTAAACCTAGATTTGTGTTGTATATTATATTGTCTTTAGCATTGATTGCTGCAAAAAATTTATATACAAACTTAATCTATTAAATTTTTCGTGTTAAATTATACAAATTTAAAAATTTTTAATATAAATGGATTTCTTTTTTGTTAGTGAAGCGTGTTGAAATTTGTTAAAGTTTATCAAAAGCTACTACTTTCACATTTTTTTTTTTTAAATGGACTTATCCGCACCAAAGGAAACAATCATATTCCAATGACAAATACCCAAAACAAGATTGAATATATATATATATATATATATATATAGACACACACATAAACATATATAATACAGAGTTAATTACATTTTAATATTTTTAATTTAAAATTTTAAAAATTAAATTTTTAATTTTCAAGAGTATGGATTTATGCTTTTATACCGATTGATTTAATTTTTAATTTTAACCCAAATAAATCGGTAACAGTTGTTAAAAATATTCATGATGAAAAAGGTATTGAAAAATGGAGGTGTTTTAATTCCTAACTATACTTTGTGTTGCACTACTTGGTTTACGCAACTATAATATCTATGTCGATCTATATATATATAATAATAATATAATATTATAGAACGTATGAAAGGGTTTTGATGGATGGTTATGAGAATCATTTAGGTGGAGATGAGGAAGAAAAGTCGAATATGATTTCAAAGAGTATTTCGTTGTATCATATTATTGAGATTGTATACAAGTTTGTTGGTCGCGGGATGGGAGAAGCTAATTTGCGCAGAAAAAATGGTCATAGGTTGGCATGGTTATTAATAATTAGATGTAAATTTAAAAGCGATTTATAATAAATTTTTTTAAACAATTCTTGACTGTTCAAAAAAATTTTGATTAATATAAAAATAAAAATACACTTAATTTGGAAGACATAATGGGCTTTACTCTACAATATGCATCTAACAACTATAATACACTAATTTAGCAAACAAAAATAAAATTCAAAAAGTACAGGAAAAAAAACAATGGAAAACAATAAAGCACTGCTTAAGTTGTAATTTCTGATTCTTCGTAATATCAAATTTATCAATTATAAAATATGAATCTATACTATTAACAATTTTTCTTTCAATATAGACAATCATAGAATTTACTAAATATTCATTTTCATTTTATTGTGAAAATATATTTGTATAAGTTTCTTTTCTAAAAAAACTCATTATGTTGTTGCTGTGAAAACTAAAAAAGTCAACACAAAAATACAAGACGAATCAACATATCAATCAAAAAATAATATATTGACTAATAATATAAAGCTGGAGGAGTATAACTGATAATATTACTTCTTCTTTTTTGTGGGCTGGTTTGGAAGAGAAAAACCTGTATAATACAGTGGTACCAGTTTAGACGGTATCACTTCAAGTAGTTTGATATTGTTCACTGCAATAAAAATTTATCTTGCCATTTAATATTGTTCACAACTCACCATATATTTTCTCATTTTTTTTTCTTTTTCATTCTCTTTTTAACTATAAAAATCTAAACTCTGAAATCGTAACAATGGTGAATAATATATATTGATGATGATAAGTCTTGGACACACATATTAGTAGATAAACCATGAGGATAAGAGACATCATTATGATCTGTGAACTAGCTTTTGAGATGCCATGGATATGTAGCTTTTGCTAACAAGATCCATGGAAAACAAATGTTTTTTTTTCCTCTATATCTTGAAAATTATGGAGAAGAATATGCAAAAGATATTCATATTTGAAGATAAATCATGATGATACGAGAAATCATTCTAATTAGTAAACTAGCTTTTGAGCCGCCTGTAGCTTTTGCTTACAAGGTCCATGGAAACAAATGGTTTTTTTTTCTTCCCTAGATCTTAAGAGTTATGGAGAAGAATATGTAAAAATGGGTAAAAAAAAAACAAAGTATTATAGAGAGAGAGAAGGGTTTTTTTGGTGAAATTTTATAAAAATATGAACTAGAAAGAAAAATCCAGATTGGAATATGAGAAAGTGAAGGATGATTTGAGAAGGTTTATGAAATCGAACAAAAAATAAAGGTAGAAAAGCGGGGAAGAGAGACAAGAAGAGGAAAAATCTAGGTTATCTGCAGATATATATGTCTAAAAAATTTTAGAGTTTAAAAAAATGAAAATGAAAAAAAAATATGAGAAAATATAGTGAGTTGGACAATTTTAAATGACAAAACAAATTTTTATTACACGTGTTATCAAACTATTTGAAGTAGTACCAACTGAGTTGGTATCACTGTGTTATACAAGTTTTTCTTAGGCTGGAAATAAAGGTAGACATAAAAACGAACCAAAACATTAAATTGAATCAATCTATTGCTTTTGGTTCGGTTTGTAATTTGTCAAACCACATGCAACAGTTTAGTTTGCAATTTAGACAGTTTTCAAACTGAACCTACCTAAACCGAACTATTATTATATATGTTTATATTTTAAAATATAATATCATATTTATAAATTTATTTATTTATATTGTATATTATTTAATATCAATTTTAATACATTTTTTATTCAAAAAAATATTTTTTAATTAATACATTCACATGTTTCATATGATACATTTATTCAAATTTATACATTATTTTTACTTAAAAATAATTTATAAAATAAACTGCTAAACCGAACTAAACTAAACCATTCATGAACATTATAATTCGGTTTGGTTTAAATGGTTTTATTTGTTTAATTTCGTTTGTAACTAAATTAAATTGTTCACAGCAGTTTAGTTTGAATTATACACAAAAATCGCCCAAACCAAATTACTACCCACACCTAGTTAGAAATGTATAACTAATAATATTACTTTTTTTATTTTTTTGGCAGGCTAGGGTAGAGCGGTATAACTAATAATATAACTATTTTTTTTTTTTGTGGGCTTGCCCAAATGATGTTCTATCCCTATTTACCAACTCCAAACAGAAATCAAATTTTCCTAATTAGGTTGATAAAAACCTTTTTTTTTATAAATTGGGAGAACAAAAATAATCTTACTTAAAAGTCAAAATTTTCATGACTAAACATTTTAGACATGGTTAATAACAAAGTATCAAACATTTTAAGCATGTTCAACCATGAATTGTTATTTGTCAAATGAGATTGGTTGAGAGATATACACATCAAATTTATACACATAAAATCGTAGATTGCAGACACATCTCCCCCTTTTAGATTAAAAAATTATTTGATTTTCGTTCGGATTAAGTGTCGACTTTTAGGTTGTGTACCTTCGAGGCTGGTAGCTTAACGGAAAGAAGTTAATCGAACTATCACACTTACAAATTTGAGAGTTATAGTTCGTGTTTTGGTATACCCCACTATTGCTTCGGATGGTGCAGTACTTATGGCTTAATGCTTATGATACTACAATGATATATCTTTTTTATTTACCAAAAATAAAGATTATTGTTCTTCTTCAGCCAACAGTGTTCTTTTTCTTCTTCTTTTTACTTTACCAAACTCATTCTCTTTTCTCTCCAGTTTCTCTCTTATTCTTCTTTTTTAGCCAACCATAAGAAGCACCCGTATCAATAATAGACTCTGGTATACCAGAAGGAAAAGGAAAGCTCATTATATAACAAATACAAAGATTAAATGAAAGGTTTCTTCTATTTTCATGCGCACACTTTAATTCTATCTTTGAATCCGTGTAAATGATTTTTGTTTCTGTATTTTTTTCTCCAGTATAAATAAATAAAGGAAAAAAAAAAGCAATTTTCAATTCTCATTAGAATTTTGATCTTGTTACTAAAAAATACTACCAAACAAGTTATAGTCTATTTAGATACAACTGTGTCACTTTCAATTTGAATGAAAGAAAATAAAAAATGCACAAAAACTTAACTTTAATAAAATGATTGTATCAAGAATAAAGAATAAGAGAATCTTAATAAGTTTTTGAATGCCTTAATAATAATAAATTATATAGTTCTCTAAGCATAAGTCTTTATTGAAATAAACTACTTATTGAATAAAATAGATAATAACAAAGCATCTAGATAAAAATAAAGAAACCTAGATAAAACTAAAACCTATTATATCTTGAATTCAAATAATTTTCAGGCAAACTCTTTATTTTGGCCAAAAATGTAGTTCAAACATTGCTTCCATGTTTCATCAAATAATTTTATGAAACATATGGACGTTTTTCATACTCCTCCAATAAGCCCATCACGAGCCTAGCTTTCTACGAACTTTGGTCTACCATAAAAATTGCATCTATCTTTTTGAGCTAGGTCGTTTAGGTTGACCTTTGGGATCACTTGGTATTTAATTTGACCATAATTTTGGTCTTTAGCTACAACTTTATGCCTGTAGTCTGAACAACATTCTGTGCTACATCTTAGACCAATGGAGTCAAAACATCTTGGGTCAAGTCATTTAGGGCTAGTGGAGGTGATTTGGTAGCTTGCTCCATGGCCTAAACTTCATGGGATTATGAATCTTCAGCTTCATGATCATCTACACACTTGTAGTCACATTCATCTTCAATCTCAACGTGATTCGTATCTTTGCAATCGTAACTATGTTCATCATATCGTTTGGAATGTCTTGATTAATCTCAAACGTACGATTAATCTCAGACGTACGACTATGAGATCATTCATGTTTATCACAATAATAATCACACTTATGGTCATATGACCATTTGTGCTCATCAGAACATTAAAGTTAGACCATTCATGTCAATCCCATCAAAATGATAATTGCCATTGCCATCCAGCTGAACATTCCATAATAGATGAGAAAAATTGAAAAAAAATTATTAACACGTCTCTAAACTTTTTGAATTGATTAAGCCAATTTGTCTAAGCTTTGATTGGGATAGCTCGAATCATTATTAAAAAATGGCATCGTTGTTAGCTTGTTCTGTTAATATCTCACTGAGGCACAGAGCGTGTCAAAAACCATGTTTGTAAAAAATACTACCAAATAAGTTGTAATTTATGTAGATGCAAGCGTGACATCTTTAATTTGAAAAAATAAAAAATAAATAAAAGTGTGCAAAATTTAATTTTTATACAAAGATGATACTTAAAAATAAAGAAAAATAATAATAATTGGCCTTGAATTCCTTAACAAATAAAGGACTATGAAATAAAACAACTAAAAAAATAAAAGCTAAAAAATTGAATAGAAATTAAAGAACTATGTATTAAGGTTTGGAATATATTTTGAAATATATGTTATGTTGAGAGATTTGAGTGATGGTCTGTATGTGTATGTCTTTTGTCTATTAAAAGACTTTTTAAGAGCATCTTCAATGATTATTTTTAATGGAGTTTATATGGCAGAAGAAATAGAAATCATTTTGTTTTTGTGGCACAATGTCTATTTAATAAACAGTATTTATTTAAAAATTATCTCCAGTAGTTATATTCAAAATAAACTAAAATTTATTTAAAAATTAATTAAAATTGATAAAAATAAATAAAATAATGAATTAAACTGTCTAACTCATATTTTAAAAGTAGAAAATATTTTAGATATATTTTTTTTTCTGCCATATCAACTTAATATACTATTTAAATAAAACTATTAAAAAAAAATTTTATATCAGTATGTATATTTATTTTATGTGACAAAATTTTTTAAAAAATAGAAAGAGTAATTAGAGATTTTATAAAACTAAAATATCACGCCACAGGTTTTTTATTTTGAAGAAAAATGTGGTTCAGACATATCTTTATCTATTTATTTTTCCATTTGTAATTTTTCCGATCGTAATTTATTTTCACCCAAAGTGATTGATAATAATTTCTGATTATCAATGTCCCTGACCCTATTACCACAAACCTTTCATTCCATTTGTTTCTTTCTTCTTCCCCCGTTTCGTTGTACCACATAGAGCCCTGTCAAATGGTTAATCTTCAAGATCTTAGGACTTGTTCGAAATCCTCTAAGACTATCTGAAACAAGTATGATTCTGGGTTAGAAAAACTAGAAGAAGAAGAAGCAGATTCAAGGCATTCTAAAGTTCGTAGAGCTCCCTTTGTTGTATTTAAATTAGTGAAAGATGGTGTTTTTTTTTTAAGCATATTTATTTTAAAAGTGATTTCTTTGTAGAAAAGTCATTGATATTTTCCACTATTAAACTTCAATAGCGGAGGTGAAATGACCATTTTGCCTTTGTAGAAACCACCATGTGAATTACACGTGCGTTTAACAGAGTAAAATGGAGAGAAAAAGACTTGCAGAGTGATACACTAAAAGCTGAGTTGTGAAGACGAAAATGAGAAAAAAGAAGATGTAAAAGGGAATTGGTTAATCCCGATTTGCAAATTCCGATTAGATGGTGCTAAGATTTACGAACCAGCGACTTAGGGAGGGGTCTGTAAGGCCGTGTTTGGTTGGCCTGGCCCATGGCAGTTAAGCTCAATAACAAGAAGGGTCAAGCTTTGACCTTGTTCGTAATTCTGTTTGCAACGGTCAAAAAACCTGCCAAACAATGAGCACTGAAGCTGATGGGTCTTCGTCACACCTCTCACCGTTGGTTAACAAGGGTCTCCTTTTTCTCTTCGAGGCTCTTCTCTGTTTCCACACAAAAACAAACAGCACCCACAAAAAGTTTCAAAACCTTTTCCCACATTTTTCAAGACTGCTCCATTGGAGTTGCTCTCAGTCCCGGCAAACAAGCTCATGCTCGGCTCTTCGTATCTGGGTTCGTGCCCACCGTCTTTGTTTCTAACTGTTTGATTCAAATGTATGTAAAGTGTTGTAGTTTGGAATATGCTACTAAAGTTTTCGACGGAATGCGTCAAAGAGATATTGTCTCCTGGAATACTATAATTTTTGGGTATGCTGGGTGTGGCAAAATTGAAGTTGCTCGCTCTTTTTTTGATGCAATGCCTGAAAGAGATGTGGTTTCTTGGAATTCTTTAATTTCAGGTTACTTGCAGAGCGGTGAACATCGCAAATCAATTGATGTTTATTTCCACATGGGGAGTATGGGTGTGGCATTTGACCGTACTACATTTGCTGTTGTTCTGAAAGCTTGCTCAGTAAAGGAAGATTTTGGTTTGGGGATTCAAATCCATAGCTTCGTTGTCAAGATGGGTTTTGATACCGATGTGGTGGCAGGAAGTGCGTTATTAGATATGTATGCAAAGTGTAAGAGATTAAATTGTTCTCTTCAAGTTTTCTATGAACTGCCTGAAAAGAATTTGGTCTCTTGGAGTGCTGTAATTGCTGGTTGCGTTCGAAATGATCAGTTCATCAAGGGTTTAGAAATGTTTAGGAAGATGCAGAAAGCAGTTATTGGGGTGAGTCAATCAACTTATGCTAGCGTCTTCAGGTCCTGCGCTGGATTATCAGCATATAGGTTAGGGACTCAGTTGCACGGGCATGCGTTAAAGGCAACCTTTGGTTCTGATGTCATAGTAGGAACGGCAATGCTAGACATGTATGCAAAAAGTGATAGCATATCTGATGCTAGAAAGCTATTCAACCGAATGCCAAACCACAGTTTGCAATCTTACAATGCCATAATCATTGGCTACGCTCAAAATGAGCTAGGGTTTGAAGCTTTGCAGTTATTTTGGCTGTTGAGGAACTCTGGCCTTGGTTTTGATGAAATATCTTTATCTGGTGCACTGGGTGCTTGTGCAGTGATCAAAGGGCATTTGGAGGGGCTTCAGATACATGCATTATCAGTGAAGAGTACTTTAAGGTCGGATATTTGTGTGGCAAATGCCATTTTGGACATGTATGGTAAATGTGGATGTCTGGTTGAAGCATATCATGTGTTTGAAGAGATGGAAAAAAGAGATGCTGTGTCTTGGAATGCAATTATTGCAGCTCATGAACAAAATGAAAATGAAGAAGAAACGCTTCAGCTTTTTGTTTCCATGCTCCATTCAGGTATCGAACCTGATCAATTCACCTATGGTAGTGTTTTAAAAGCTTGTGCAAGTCAGCAAGCTTTAAACCATGGGAGGGAGATCCATAGCAGAATTATCAAATCTGCAATGGCTATGGACTTGTTCGTTGGAGGTGCCTTAGTTGATATGTACTGCAAGTGTGGAATGATGGAAGAGGCAGAAACGATCCATTATAGAACAGAAGAACGGACAATGGTTTCATGGAATGCAATTATTTCTGGATTCTCACAACAAAAGCAGAGTGAGAATGCACAGAGATTTTTCTCCAAGATGTTGCAAATGGGTGTCAACCCTGATAACTTCACCTATGCAACGGTTCTTGATACATGTGCTAATTTGACAACTGTTGGACTTGGGATGCAAATCCATGCTCAAATTATCAAGCAAGAGTTGCAACATGATGTGTTCATATCCAGCACTCTTGTTGATATGTATTCGAAGTGTGGAAACATGCAAGATTCTCATCTAATGTTTAAGAAATCGCCTAAGCATGATACTGTGACATGGAATGCCATGATTTGCGGCTATGCCCACCATGGTCTTGGAGAAGATGCACTAAGAGTTTTCGAAAGTATGCAGCTTGAGAACGTAAAACCAAACCATTCAACTTTTGTTTCGGTCCTCCAAGCTTGTGCACATATTGGGCAGGTTGAAAAAGGGTTAAACTATTTCAACTCAATGCAAAGTGACTATGGTTTAGAACCTAAACTGGAGCATTACTCGTGTATGGTGGATATAATTGGGAGGTCAGGCCAAGTTAGGGAGGCTTTAAGGATCATTGAAGAGATGCCTTATGAAGCTGATGCTATTGTATGGAAAACTCTTCTTAGCCTAAGTAAGGTCCATGGGGATGTCGAAGTGGCAGAAAAAGCAGGCAGTTCTATCTTGCAATTAGACCCTAAAGACTCTGCTGCCTATGTTCTTTTATCCAATAGCTATGCTGACTCTGGAATGTGGAATGAGATGTCTAAAATAAGGGAAACAATGAGGTCTAATAAATTAAAGAAAGAGCCAGGTTGCAGCTGGATTGAGGTTAAAGATGAGATGAATGCATTTTTTGTTGGGGACAAGGCTCATCCAAGATGCAAAGAGATATATGAGAAACTCCATCTCCTAATTGATGAGATGAAGCTTGATGGATATATGCCATTTATTCATTTTGATGAGGTAATTGAAGAACAAGAGCATGAAGAACAGCTGATAACTTTCATGCATAATGTCTAGTTCAACAACCATTTGTTATTTTTATAATCTTCGAGCAACAGAGAATAATTAGGAATTGGTGGAAAATTTACCATAGCTCACAATTTATCAGATAATGATGTCGGCCTCACGTTTTTCTCATATTTCAGCATGAAAATCAAAGTTACTGAGTTTCTGGATAACATGAAGAATTTATTTGAGAATCTAGAAGTACAAAGAATTCAGAAAAGTCTGAGAATGTACAAGTGTAAAGGATTTCAGTAAAGTATGAATAATTTCTAAACATATGAAAATTTTTAGCACGAGTTGAGGATAAGTAGTAGTAAATAAATACAGCTTTGGAAACTACATTAAGGGTGTGCAATGTAGGACATCAATTTGCTTAACATGCACGGACAACCACATAGAAATTCAAATGGACAAGAGAGAGAGAGAGAGGTGGAAATCATTGAATTCAGTAACTATTGAAATTTTTCCTATATAGTACACCTATCTCTGAAGTTGTTCAATGTTTCATGGAAGCCAGAAACTTGTATGAAGATAAAGAGAACCAGAAAATATTATTTGTTTCTTCTCTCTACCAAAATTTCCTCCATCAAATATTAGGATTGCCAACACTTGTGGATACTATCACAGAGCTGCAGAATAGCCCAGTAGGTATTCAGCATTCACTAACAATAGGCCAGAATTGGCATTAGGGAAAAAGAAAACCATCCATCATCATCAAAATGGGTAAGCAGACTTTCCCAGCAATCAATTTAGTGCAAAACTTTTGCAGCGCAATCAGAATGGGGAGTTTTGTTGTAGTAACACATAAGCAGCAGCTGAAATCATTATAATGAGGAATCCCAAAAAGACATGCTTAAAGTTTAAGATTCCTGCATCGATTCTTCTCACAGTCTCAAGCTCTGATGTAGAATCTACGGGTTCCATTTCAGTCTCATCAAAAGATACATTTTCCTGAGTCTTGTCCATCTGATAACACACAAATAAGGAGGCAAACGTCTCAATAATGTTCAATTCCAAGCAACAAGTCGTAAGAATTAACTAAAACATCAGAAAGACACGAAATGGAAAATTTTAAGAAGCAACAAGACAGCTCACTATACCTAAATTTCTGTAGTTACTAGTCTAAAGACTTTAAATTAGTCTTAATGATATTACTAGGCTTTCTCAATGACGATAAGTGATATAACAATGAAATTACCAACAACCTCATGAACTTCAAGGAATTTGATCCAACCATGTATACTGAACCATTTAAGAAGTTTAAATCTATTATGGGAAAGCATCTCCTTGGTTGGGTTGGATCCAAATTAATTAAACCATCCAATTACAAACAATAAACAAGTTTGGTGTCCATCATGACACTCACTATAAGTAAAAATCACATCAGTTTCAATACGGATATCCTTTAATTATGGTTTTATCGTTTGTTATGATAAACAAGGTTAATAGTCCCTAATTCATCAAAAAAGGTTAACAGTCCCTAACCATTTAACATGTCACTCAAGTTGTTACAGATCAATGAAAGAGGAGCACCTACCTTAGAACCGGCAGAAGACAACTCTGTAACTTCTTCCTTGTTTGTGCACTACAAGTAAAAATCACATCAGTTTCAATAAGGATATCCTTTAATTATGGTTTTATCGTTTGTTATGATAAACAAGGTTAAAAGTCCCTATTTCATCAAAAAAGGTTAATAGTCCCTAACCATTTAACATGTCACTCAAGTTGATATAGATCAATGAAAGAGGAGCACCTACCTTAGAACCGGCAGAAGACAACTCTGTAACTTCTTCCTTGTTTGTGCAAGCCAAATCATGCTTTGAGAATACAAGTTCATTACCATTTCCTATATTACCATGGCCCACAGCTACAAAGGGATGGCTGTTGGTATGCTGTAACTTCAGTATCAAAATTTTATTTTCCATTGCTAAAGTAGAAATCTGCAAGAAACATAGTAAACATCTTACATCACCTGCAGAAATAATTACCATGCCTAAGTACAGATTTAAACATTCTATAACCAAAGGTATCCATGTTCAACTATGAGTTCCATTAAAAATCTTGAAAAGAAAAATATATTGGTAAAAAAGATGAAACCCAAGTCCTAATGCAGTTATACAAAAGAAATTTGCCTCTTTTAGTGGAAAACTTATTTCCACTAGCCTTTCCAAAATTGAGGACAATGTTTACCTAAATATTTTTCTTCTTTTCTTTTAGATTGGTTACATTGGTATGATATGAATCGGAGACCTGTCCCAACAAATAATTTCCCCAACTTTACCACCTAAGCTATTGCCACAGAGAAATATGTCTACCTATAGTGAAAACAGTTATATTCACATGTACTGCTAAGAATGCTAATGTATGTATTCTTGCATTTTGGGACATTAGCATGCACATATCATCTCATGTATGTAAAATAATTTGTAGCACAAACCCATATGGTGAACCGCAATAGTGTTCAAGGTTTTCCCCTGTTGTGTTGAAATGAGATTATTTGTTTCTCAAATGTAATTGCTCATCAGAGTACCAAATATCTTTTAAAATGTTCAGCACAGCTAATTATTGCTAATTTCTTGAATCTTCTTAAATTGAGACTTGCTTTTTGTTTCCTAAAGGACTAGATGTTAGGGGAAAAGGCCTCTAGTGCTGTATCAAGTGACAGAAAAGAGACTTGAAAATAAAAAAATTTAGCACTTGAACAGTGTCTCATGTATGTGATTGGTCAATACCTGCTTATGAAGGCGTTCTCTTTCAAGAGCTAGTTGCATGACCAAATTTGTAATAGCTTTGGTCTGGATACCAATGTCCTTCGCAGTAGCCCTCTTTGTTTCAGCAGCTTGTTGCAAAGAAGCTTCCAAGCATTCTACTCTACCCCTCAAAAAGTTAAGTTCCTCACTTAGTTCTGCATTAGATTCAGATAAAATGATACACTTGTCCTCTGTACTGTCTGCCAGACTTTCAGCTTTTAAAACCTTAAGCTTTAGATTTTCAATAACATTTTCCATGTCGCCAATTGTAGAATACAACATTTTTTGCTTCTCCTGACCTGCTTCAGCAGATGCAATTGCATGCTGTAGCTTGATATCAGATTCTCTCAGCTGCCTCTCGAGGGAATCCACTTTTGCACAGGCATCGCCACTGTTCTTAAGAAGACCCAGCTCTTCATTAAGTTCCAGATTAGTCTCTGCTAATAATTTGCACTTGGCCTCTGTACTCTCAGCCCTATCTTCAGCGTTAGATATTTCTTCTTTTAAATCTGCAATAACACTTTCCATTCCACTAACTTTGGATAGTAAAGCATTATGCTGCTCATGACTTCCATCTTGAGAAACTTTAGCATTTAGCAGCTGAAATTCAGATTCCTTAAGCTGCTTCTCAAGTGAACTTAACTTTTCTCTCAAAGTAAAGGCCTCAGAATTAGCGAGAATTAACTTATCTTCAGCTTCCCTCAAGCTGGATTTTAAGCTGTCCGTCTGTGCAAGAAGGAAGTCATTAAGTTCTGCACTGCTGCTTTCAAGCTTGTTTGAAGTGGTTTCTTTGGCTTCCAGTTCTTGCATGGAAACTTCAAGCTTTGATCTCAGGTCAGCTTCTTTTTTGACCAAACCATTCAAATTGAGCTGGAGAATCTGCTGTCGACCCAACAGTTCTTTTGAAAGTCCCATCAGAACCACAGATGCATTATCTGCCTCAAGCCACCTTTCCCAAACATTTGCTGTTTCATCCTCCATACAGTATATTTCTTCTTCAGATGAGTGCAGCCTTAATTTGAGCACTTCTTCAATTTGTCTTGATTCAGTCAACTTCTTTTCAAGATCCATCTCTTTTGCCAATGATTTCTCCAGCATCCTCAGTATATGTCTTTGCTGTTCAGCAGTTTGCTTTTTTGTCTTTGCTTTCACATTCAAAAATTGTTCATCCTCAACAAAGTCTACTCCTTTGTCACCAATCCCTATCAATGTTAACACATTAGACATGTGGGATACCGAAATAAAATTAATACTTTTTAACTTGTCTGCATTGCAAAACTAAACCACTAAAAGCAAAACATATATATATATATATATATATATATATATATATAACTATTAGAAGGAAATTAGAGCCATTATTGGAACATCAAGAAGATAATTATCATGAAATTACATCCCTCGCAGGTATAACAATATAATTTACTCAATAAGGCATCTAGCTTACAATTTTCTTCTCCGTTGAAACACAACAACGTCCTTTGCAACTTTGTAGATTGCATCCTAATTTCTGAAACCTGATCTTGTGACTGCTTCAAAGATTGGTCCAAATCACGCAGCTTTTCTTTAATTTCTACGAAATTTTCTCCCAAGTGAGTGCATGAAGACAGTAGCTGATGAGCATTGCCAAACTCCATTTGAAGTACAACCAGGAATTTATCCAGTTCTACCACTTCTGAATCTAAAATTCCAGATAAGAGATCAAATTCCAGAGCCTTCTCATCAGAATCAACTGATGTGTGATCTTTCTCAGAAGCAAAGGCTTCAAAATCACTTTCCCTTGTCGCTACATGCATCATAAGCACATTTAAATTAACTAATTTCTCAGAAGAACATGCTAAATCTAATTCCAGTCTGGTTATAACCTCACTAACTTTTCCTAATTCTCCAATAGACTCTCCATTAGATGAAAGCCGTTCAAAGTTAACTTTATTCAACTCTGCCTCTGGATCACCGGTATCACCATGATCAACAGAAACACTTGCTTCATGAACATCATCAGAATCCATCTCCACTTCCACTTGTTCTTCTGATCCTGAATCCTTGATTTCAAAACTATTAGAAAGAAATAAGACTAAATCAATTGCAAGTCTTGAACCAGAGGAATTAAGGTGAGAGAACTGATAATAAACATCATGAGAGATAATGTACCCCTGTAAACTTCAGAGCTCACTTTTACATTAATACACAACACAAATGTTTGTCCTCCCAAGACCCACTTTAAAACAATTGCAAGACAGCCCATCACGAAAAACGTGCAGGATTAAGTGTTAGAAAAAAAAAAAAAAAAAANAAAAAAAAAAAAAAAAAAACACTTCCTTTCTTGGTGTCACTTTTGGGTGTCTTTTCTGTAAGTGAAAGTAGTTTACACAAGCCTACGCAAATTTTGCAAAGAAAGAAATAGGAGAACCAATAATAAAAAAAACCTAAATTTCTACTTGCATTTACAAATAATACAAGCGGTGGTTCACCTTACCATCCACAACTAAGTATCCAGTTCTGTTTCCATTTCAGCCTATAGCCTATCCTTCATCCAAAATAGAATTCTGCATATTCCACTAACCAAACACTTACACATCAACTGTTAGTATTGGCCAACAATTATATTTACTACTGTATTTAGTACTTATATGCTTGTGCGGGTCAATTCCATCTGCAACAATTCCAAGCCTTGGAACAAATCATAAAAATGTGAAATACCCAGCATCAAAAAACAAAAAGTCCCCACCAGAAAAAATTCACTATGGGCTTAAATTATAATAAAAATAATGATCCAGAACATCCATTTCTAAACTGGAATGCATACAAAGTTCAATAAAAATATAGCAGCTTAACCACATTTTCATTCATTTATATTGGTTAAAAAGAAACCTGAAAATTTCCGTGTCCTATTACAAAGCAAAATTCTTTCAGCAACAAATAATACGTAAATGAACAAAAACCAAGTGAAAATATTCCAACAAATCAGCAAAAGGACGCAAAATTGATCGGAAAACACAAAATCTAGAATGCCCATCTTATATTCCATAGCAAATACAAGTTTTTACTAGGAAAAATTATCATCTTTAGTATCCCAGTATAAATGCAAAACCACATTAGTACCAAGGGGAAAAGAAAGGGAAAAAGATTATACCTTAAAGCGAAAATTCGCGGGTTCTATAACCAAAACCTTAAAAGCACGAAAACAAGAAAGAAAATTCGTCTTCAAGGGAATGAAGAGCGAAAAAGCTGTAGAAATAAAAAACTGCTTAATCTCAGATTAGCGAGTGGGGTTAAAGTAAACGGTGGGGCGCGTGAGTTTGTGTTCCTCACTTACAGTTTTCGGTGAGTTGGGTCGGTGGGCTTTGCGCGTGAACTCTTGGATTTGGGTTTGGTATTATCCTTTTTTGGATCCTTGTCCGACAAGATCCATAAAATTATTCTTCTTCTTTTTTCTTTTTTCCTTTGGACAAAGTTATTTTCCTTTTGCTCAATATTTAACTGAAATTCAAGTTTTAATTAATTTCAATAAATAATATGTTTGACGGCAAACCAATCTTGAAATTTAAACATTCATCAATATATTGTTTTTGTTTGGTTAATCAATTCCTTTTGAGTAAAAATCTTAGTTACTTCACTTAATCCTTAAAAGTTTTAACATCATATTAAAATTATGTACGAATCATATCATTTCACAATTCTCTATAAATATTTAAGATTGTATTTTTTTTCTACTTCCATTTTCAATAATTTTATAACATAGGAATTCAAATTCCAATCTTTCTATAAGAAAAATAATAATTTTATCACCAAATGGTTTTCTGAAAAATTATTTTAACTAAATTTTGAGATCATGTACTGCACTGTAATGTTTTGTTCTTTTTATTTATTGAGCTCGAAGTCGTGTAATAGTGTAAGAGCATCTTCAATGAAATTTTTTATTTTAAATAGCATAATTTTTAAAATAAAGAGCATTTTTGATAATTTTATAAAATAAATAGTGTAATTTTTTATTCAACTCCAATGGTACTATTTATCACACTCTTTATTTTTTATTTTTTAATAAATAATCAATGTATAACATGAATATATAAAACATATAACCAACAAAGTAATTTTATATGTATAAAAAAATATAAAATTACATATAATTATAGTTATTCATTGAAAATTGCACAACAATAAATAAAATGTATTAAAAATTATATATACAAAGTGAGTTTAGCTTTTCAAATGTAGAGAGCCAAGTCTCATTCTTTATTTTAACTTTTCATTTTAAAGAATTTATTGGAGTGCCAAAATATTTAATTACTCTTTAAAATAAAAAAAATAAAATTTTTAAAAAGTACATTGAAAATACTCTAAGACTACTCTAGCCAAGTTGTATCACTAAATTATATTTCATTTTTTAGGCTTAATTATTATCTTTCAAATAGTCAATTGCAGATTTACACCTAATTCATAATATCTGAAATTATTTATCTTAAAATGAAAAAAAAATTAGTATCAAATTTTAAATTAAAAAACTATTATTAATGATTATTGTCAACTGATCTAAAATGTTAAAAATAATTATGCATATTTTATTTATTTTATTTTATTTCACATTGAAAATATGAATATATGAATTCGAAATTTGTAATAAATAGCAATTTTACTATCACATTGTTTCGAAATGGACGATCTTATATTTATTATTAATACAAACATTTTCAACAGAATTCTTACTGACCATGGAAGAAAAATAATAACCAAAATGTGGTCTTCAATCAAATCTCAATAGGTGTGTTTTTCGTTTTGTTTTTTTAATCTAAATAGTAAATGGTTGCTGATTTTAAACCAAACACAGATTATGCCCAAAATCAAACGTCAAATCTCTGCGTCACCAAGGGCGGTTGACAGTGAACCCTCAGTATGTGACCTCTAACTCTTGGTGGGCTATTAGGCTCATGGGCCCACAACCCTCCAGACTCACAACCCATTATGACATTTTTTATTTTGCAAGACAAAAAACTTGTGATCCAGATTCATTTCCAATTAATTAATTAAAAACTAAACTAATCTTTTAATCTTCCACAAATCACAGATTAGCTCGTAGTTAATCCAAGAAGTAAAAAAGAAATAATTAAGTATACAGCAGCCAATCAGTTACATGGGCTTGATTCTTTGGACTCTCTATGTCAAAAATTTGACAGGTGGTGCAACCACAGCCTCATGTTTATCATAATATAATATTAATCCATATTGTTTTATTCTAATGTTTTTTCATTGGGGTTTTACTTATGTAATTATTGTGTTACCATCATTGAATATGGTTAATTGATTGACTAATGGGGTTAATGGGGTCTAAACATGTTACACCAACCGTTGGTAGGCCACATTGCATGAGTTTGTTTTTTTATGAGGCTTTTTTACTTAATAGTTTTGTTGGGAGGGTCTTAATTTCATGCATGATATACCAAAGTTGAAATCCTTTTATTTCCATAAGAATGAAAAGGAAATTGAAACCAATCAAACCAAGTTTTTGCCCAGAATTTATTTTTTTATTTTTTTGGAAATTTTTTTGCTACAAATTGGTATATACAACTTTTACAAGTACGAAAATAAAGTTTCTTTTTGAAAAATTTACAAGTGAGTGTGAGAAGGATTTAAAATCAATAAGTTTTGGATTAAATATACTTTAGTATTTTTTAAAATTTAATTTGTTTATTTATGAACCACTCATGCAATTAATATCTATTTTTTTCCTTTTTCTTTTTGTGCTAAAAGAGAAAGTTTTATAAACCAAAAAGGGAACAGAAGGAAAAACTTATGCCAATATCAGAGAAGAGCCTAAAAGCCATCCAGATGATCTTGTGAGGATACAATATAACTAGGAAAAACAAAAGAGGGAAACGTGACACTAATCAAATATTTATTTCCCCATTTACAAGCAAAATGAGCAACACTATTGTTGCATCTAGGAGTCCAACTAAATTCAAAACAATCAAAAGATGACACAAGGCTAAGGATATCACTTATAATTCTTTGAGCTGTCTAATGAACAACATTTGGATTTCTATTCACAAGGCTAAGCACAACATTTTTAACATCAGAAACACATCTGCAAAACGTTCATCCTTCCTCAACTGCCCACCGGATAACTTTAAGGATAGCCAGAGCCTCCGCTGCTTCCAGGATATCGATCTTTTTCCTTGTTATCCGAATAACCAGCACTTTACCATCACTACTCTTAGACACCACCGCAACACAGGCTACTCCATTAGTCACGGAAGCATCACACTTGAAAAAGATGATGTTGGTTGGGCCCCTGGAGGCTAAGGGAAGAGAGAAGACTTCCCTGGAGACACTCCCACTTGTTGGATCATGGAGGATGCTTAAAACTTCACCATACCTTCACTGGATGAGCTGCATACTAGCAACAATACCAAAAAAATTCCCATCATGGATCTTGGCATTACGCATAATCCAAAGGTGTTGCAAAATCAAAAAACCAAACAGCAAAAACTTTTCATTATCTGAATCAAGCACTGGGAGAAATTTCTCAGGGTTCCTAAGGCAATCGGCAAAGGCACATAAATTTTTCAATAGCATAAAATCCCACCGGATACTCCAAAGCGATGCAAACCAAAGAGCTTTACCAACTTGGCAATTCCAAAAAACATGACTCTCACTTTTCACAATTAAGCAACCATGAGAGCAATCCATTGAGTTTGGGCTATTGTTTCTGAAATCCAGGTTTTACCAAATGGGAAGACATCCAGCAAACAATTTACATAAAAATAATTTTGATCTTTCATGTAAACAACTTGACCATAGAAAATTCAACCAAGCTGAATGAGCCAAACTCAAGGGTTGGGTTAATCTATAAGCAGACTTCACCATAAAAGCTCCTGACTTTTCACTTGTCCAAATAATCTTATCAACACACATTGGATCAACCAAAAAAAATTTCAAAATGTTAGCCACTAATCTGTCGTCAAATAGCTCCTCAATCTTCCCAATATTCCACCTACCATTTGGAAGCAGCAGAGAGTCAACCATTCATTCTAGCCTACTAGAATTCAAGTACCTCGGGGTGGGAAGAAAATTCTCCATATTAGGGACCCACAGGTCCTCCCAATAATTTACCGAGTCCCATTTGCCCACCCAGAAACATATCCCTTTAGACAACATGTGTCTAGTATTCAGGATACCCCTCCAACACCACGATTGGCTGTTTGATCTATTTCACCTCATAAAAGTGGATTTAGGGAAGTATTTGGCTTTTAAGGCTTTACACCACATGGTATCAGGACTAGCAAGTTTTCCACTTTCAAGTTTTCTTTCCTAGTTGGAAAAGAAATCCAAAAAGGCCACTGATTTATTCGTGCCCACAATCTAGGGATTACCCAAATACTTTGTATCTTTGGGAAACTCTTTCATGTTAAGCAAAATTTTGATTTGAGCATTTTCTCTAGCCTTTGTATTTTTAGAAAAGATACAACCTGATTTTGAACTGCTTATCTATTGACTTGTCTAGCTGCAAAACTGGGTGAGACATTCGGCAATATGTACTGCATTCTTTTCATTAGCTCTACAAAATATCATCAGGTCATCAGCAAAGAACATGTGAGAAATAGTAGGGCTATTCCTGCCTAATTTAACTACTTGAATTTTTCTCTTCTTTTCAAGCTTGTGCATCATGTTAGAAAGAAGCTCAAGGAAAATTATGAAAAGAAAAAAGGATAAAGGGTCTCCCTGTCTAAGACCCCTATCAGCTTTCACATAATCACAAATACTACCATTCAAAAAGATTGCCATAGACTCGGCATAGGAGCACTGACTGATTAAATTTACCACCTTATTTGAAAAACCAAAGCTTAAGAGGACGTGACTAAGCACCTTCCAATCCACACGGTCATAAGCCTTCTGTATATATATCTTAATTCCAACAATCCCATTAATACCTTTCTTCTTTTTTATTGAGTGGATAATCTCATTAACTAGGATTGTATTCTCCCCAATCCACCTTTCTGAAACAAAACCAGATTGATTAGGAGAGATGATTCTAAAGAGTAACGGTTAATTCTATCAGCCACAAGTTTGGAAATAACTTTATAAATAGTAATACAAAGGCTGATGAGGCAAATATGATTGGACATATAAATATGTTTGACTTTCAAAATGAGAACCACAAAAGTTCTATTAAGGGCTTTTGGTAATCTACCAGAGCTAAAAACGTTCTTAATCACCGAGTAGACGTCAGGTCCAACAATGTGCCAAAAATTTTGAAAAAAAAAAAACAGTAGACATACCATCTGGACCAGGGGACTTTGCAAGGTTCAGAGCTTTAAAAGTTTCAAAAATATCCAAGTTAGAAGGGATATAAACAATTCCTTCATTTTTAGAATAGTTAATGCACGAGTTGATAAGGGTATCCAAATTCGGACAGTGAAGATTATCATCCGCTTTAAATAGCTCGGCAAATTGCATACATAAAAAGTTCCCAATAGATTCCCTTGACTCCAAACCAGTGGCCATCACCGTCTTTCATGGTAGTAACGAAAATTCATTTTCTATTCGCAATAGAGGATGCATGGAAAAACTTAGTGTTACGATCCCTAGCTTTAAGCCATAATTCTCTCAATTTTTGTCTCCAAATAGTCTCAGCCCTCTCCATCCATTCATTCAGATTTCTCTGTATATCAATCTCCTCCTTAATCAATTCCTATGTAGGTTCACAACCTTGGATAAAGGAAAGTTTGGCTTCCAACTCTTTGATTCTAGCTTCACTAAAACCAAACTCATTCCTGTTCCACGAGCTCAAAGCATTAGCAGTAGCCCTAATTTTTGCAGTAACAGAAGTCCTCCTACCTATAGTACCATCCTACCAAGCTCATCTGACCACATTTTCGCAACTAGGATCTCTAACCAAGCTTCGAAGAATTTAAACGGTCTGGGAGTTTTTAGATGGTCTAGAGATAGGTGCAAAAAGAACATGATTTGAATTTGCAGCATTCAAATGAACTACCCTAGCTTTGGGAAACATAATCCTCCACTTGAGACTGATAATAGCTATGTCCAACCTCTCACGAATGTTAGCAGCGCCTCCCCCCCCCAATTACACCATGTGAAAGGATTACAAAAAAATCCAATATCCATGGCACCCATATCTCAAAAAATTATGTGAATTCACAATAACATCACGACCTCCTCGCTTTTCCTTTTGGTCAACTACGTCATTAAAGTCCCCCAAGCAAACCCAAGCCTTCTGACCTCTAGTCACAGCTGATTCAAGTTCGAGCCAGAAGTCATTTTTCTTATTCCAGTTTGTAGGACTATAACAGCACCACAGGGACCAATGGGTACCATCACTATTCACTGCTTCAACTCCAATAATTTAAGAGAATTTATAAATCACTTTCCAGCCCAGCAAATCACTCCAAAATAAAGACAAACCGCCAATGCTATTGTCCGCGTCAACAAACACTAAATTATCAAAATTAAGCATTTACTAACATTTTCCATCCTGCAAGCATTCACTTTAGTCTCTATCAAGAACAGAGCTAAGGGGGAAGTATTCCAAACGAGACGAATCCTTACACTACCGAGGGTCTTCCCAGACCTCGACAATTCCAGGAGATGAACTTCATTGGTTTGTTGGGGGGCATGATTAGGCTCGCCTCCTCAGCGGATTCTATTTGAATCTCTGCACTTGAGATATCTTCACATTTATAAAAATTACACTGTAGCATAATTGGGATCAAATCTAACAGGTTCCGTTGTACTTTAGTACGTTATAATTTTTTTAAATAAATAAAAAATTCACCCAATTTATTCCATCTAAATTTTTTTAATTTATTTTAAATTGCTTTTTTTATCATGAATTTTTTTTTACTTAGTATACTTTTTCATTATGAATACATTTTTAATCCTAAATATTTTTATCAATTTTTTCCATCTTAAATTGCTACAAAAATTATTTACTGTAAAAATTTGTTTCATTGTATATATTTTTTCTTCATAATTTTTTTTTCATCCTATATTTTTTTTTCATAATGAAAAAATATATAGGAAGAAATAAATTTTAATATTAAATATATATATATATATTAGCAANATATTAACTAAAAACGATCATATGCATGCATCTTACTAACATATAGATTTAAAAAAGAAAAAAGAAAAAAATAACTTATCTCTTTGGGAAATATAAAATGTTTCGTCGAAGAGAAAAAAAAATTACAAGTGCTATAATATATACGATTATAGTATTAGCATGGAAGAAAGTATCGACGTTGAATAATATATATTTTAATGTTATTTTCTTCATGACATAGTTTGGCTGGAAATTGTATTGAAATGCAAGGAATGAGAGAGAGGACACCTGTTCTACCAGCATATTCAAGAACTTTCTTAGTATAAAAATATATTATGTCGATTTGGTCGAAAGGAGTCATCCAAGCAACCCCCAAAGACCTTTTGGTAATTGGGTCACAATGGAGACAACCAAGTATTACTAGCTCTACCAAAAAACCAATAATTTATTAAATCAGAGGCAATGCATATTGGACCATTATATGTGCTTCAATTTTTATTAAATATATCTGTTTCAATTCATTAGGTAGTTGCTTGTTCAAGTTTTGGATTGGTATTGAGCTAGCTTTGGCAAAGAAAGAATAAGTTATAGCTGTAAAATGAATGAGTTTAGTGTTTGCTAACTAATAGTTTCTGCAAAGACGACCGATGGTAAAAGTACTTATTGCTTTTTCGAGCATTAATAATTCGAATTCAAATCTGTCCACTTTTAATATATATATATATATATATATATATATTATATATTATAGTTATAGTTACATTATAGTTACAACAAGGATAAAGACGAAGACTTAGATTTTTATAGATGGACAATACCCCTAGTTAATCATAATGAAATTTATCATAAACAAACATGGTCATTAGCAAATTTCAAAAGTGAATCACATGTTAAGACAGTAGAAAAAACATATCTATCAGTAAAGAACATGAAACATGTCAACTATTTGATAAAGATATGATTAAAAAACACAGAAAAGATGGATATAATTTCTTACATATAGGATTAGTTCAAATAGGAGTTAAACCATTAACAAAAATAGGTCTAAATGCATCCATGCTATTATGTCTAAGAGACGCCTCATTCTTACAATATAATGATAGTATTTTAGGGATAGTTGAAACTAGTTTATGTAATGGACCAGTTCATTTTAACTGTTAGCCAGATTTTACAGTTAGATTGAAAGACAAACATATTCTTAAAATATTAACTCTAAATATAAAAACCAATGGTTATGAAGTCATGGAAGGAAGACAACCCTTAGCCTTAATATATAGAATAAATTACAAAGTATCAGGAACAAATATGAATTTTAAAGCAAAGAAAAATACTAGTAAGGCCAAACATTATTAATCCAAAGTAACTTTAAAAATACAAAAATCACTGTACGAAAACCAATAAATTGGACAGACATAACACTTCCATCAGAATGGACTTTAGTAAATGAACAACTAATTAGGCCAGCACAAAATACTCTAGGAATTGATGATCACATACAACAATACTTAGACAGAACTGTAAAAATAACATTTGAATCATCTAGACAATCTGCATCAACATCTAGAAGATCTTTTAGCCATACTCCCAAGATAGAATCAATAACAACTGAAAGTACAACAAAAAGAGACCAAGAATTACAAAAATTAAAAATTAAAGAATTAGAGGAAGAAATTAAAAAATTAAAATTAAAATCAGTTCAAACAACAGCACAAGTAACTTAGCCAGTCTATAAAAATAAAGGTAGTTCCTTACCTACAGAATCTGATTTCATAGACTCAAGATTAAATACAATTAATAAAGAATTTAAACCTAGTTGGAAAAAATTAGATACAGAAATGATGTCATCGCCTAACAAAGAAAAATTATTAAGATATAGACAAAAGTATGAAAAGGATGAAAAAGATATAATTTGGAAAAGCTAGAAGCAGTTAATGATTTAATTACAAACCAATATACCATTTTTTGAATTCTTAGAAAATCATTATGAAAAATCTTTAGTTACATTAACAAAAGAAAAATGGATTAAATCAGATAAAACAACAGTTATTTCTGCTACACCTCCACCAGAAGAAATAATCATAACACATCAAAATACACCAATAATAGCATCACCATTTAAAGTTCATAATGAAAAATAAGAACAGTCAAAAGAAATTAAAAAAATAATTGAACAGAATAACTATACTAATCAAAGTTTAATTACAATAGGAAAGCAACTAGAAAACTTAGAAGTAAAAGAAACCCAGCACATTCAGAAGCCAACTAAAACAAACCAACCACCTTTAATAAAATTTTCTGAATTAAAAAACAAACCTTCACTAAAAATAAAACAGATAGATGAACTCATTCAACAAACAAAACAAGAATCTACATCTTCATTATCAGTAATACATGACAACCCAGATACCACTAGTGAATCTGAGTCTGAAAAATCACAACAAAACTTAGAAAGAATTAAAAAGAAATATGTAAAACCAACCAAAGATTGGACACGTAAACAATTACCTTTAGATATACAAGAAAATTCTAGTAAAAACCAATTTTTAGTATCTCCAGATAAATTATATGAGTGGAATATTGATGATCTATCAGAACAAGAAATACTTAATAAGTTAAATCATATGTCAATGACTGCTAATTGTTATTTAAAAAATTATGATTTAAAACAAAATGAAATAGTAGAACTCTTAGTTACAGGATTCACTGGAGTTTTACACTCTTGGTGGGAAAAACACCTCACTGAAGAATAAAAAAACTCAATAATTTATGCTGTAAATAAAGACGAAGATGGTATACCTATATTTGATGAAACAATAGGTCTAGGAGTACCGGATGGAGTCGATACATTATTATATACAATTATTAAACATTTCATCGGAACACCTATAGATGTATCCACTAGATTACATGATCAGTTAACAAATTTAAAATGCCCAACTCTAAGTGATTTCGATTGGTATGCAACTATATTTACAAGAAAAGTAATGATGAGGGAAGATAGTAACCAACCATTTTGGAAAGAAAAATTCATTAACAGATTACCCAGTTTATTTTCTCATAAAATTAGAAACATACTTAGTAATGAATAGGGATATATTAATTATAGTTCCTTAACCTATGCAGATATAATTTCATTAATTAAGAAAGAAGGATTAAAAATGTATATTGATATGAAAATAACCAAACAATTGCATAAAGAAAGAAGTAAAGCAAGATATGAATTAGGTTCATTCTGTACACAATATGGAATAGATGATTTACCCCCATCTAGAAGACATAATAGAACTAGTAAAAAAGAAAAATTTGAAAATTCTTTCCGATATTACAAATACAAAAATAAAAATGCTAGGAATTTCTATAAGGATAAACGTCCTAAAAAATTCTACAAAAATAAAGAAAAACCAAAATATTCAAAAGATAAAGTAAAATGTTATAAGTGTAATAAATATGGTCACTATGCCAATAAATGTACTGTTAAATCTATAATTAATCAGTTGAAAATAGAAGACGAAGAAAAATAAAATTTAATCAGTGCTTTAAAATTACAAAACACAGAGAGTGAATTAGAATCATAAATAGTTATTACATCCAGTGATAATGAATCAGGATCAAGTCAATCTTCTGATAATGATATCAACATAGGCTGCCAAGATACTTGTTGTCTAGGTAAAACTATAAACGTACTAAATAATGAAGAATATGAAGATCTCATTTTAGAATTATTGAGTAAAATAGATAACCCTGAAGAAAGGATAAAATATTTAAAAAGATACAAAGAAATGATGATTAAAAATCATGATAATACTGTGAAAATACAACCAAAAATGGGATTAACAGAAATACTAGATAGATTTAAAAATAAACATAAAGAATTAACAGTAAAAGACCTATATCAAGAAATTAAAATATTAAAAACAGAAATTAAAGAATTAAAAATTCAAACCACAACACTGAAACAACAGGTTACAACCTTAATTGATAACAAAATAAATCTAGAAGATAATGAGGAAGAAGAAACTGATAGCCACAATAATTGTATGGCAAGAATACAACATATGAAATATAGAAAATGGCATATTAAAATAAAGATAATAAGAAAAGACTTCCAATTTACTACATATGCTTTAGTAGATTCAGAAGCAGATTTAAATTGCATACAAGAAGGAATAATACCATCTAAATACATTGAAAAATCAAAATAAAGACTAGCATCAGCAAATGGTAGTAAAATGCAATTGAAATATGAAATCAATAATGCACATGTACGTCAGAACAATATATGTTTCAAAACATCTTTCGTTTTAATAAAAAACATGACAGACAAAGTAATTTTAAGAATGCTATTTATTACCTTATTATATCCATTTACCATAGAAAATAACAGTATAATTAGCCAACCAATGGGAGAGAAAGTAGTATTTGAATTTATCACTAAAACATAAATGAATGAAATTAATATTCTAAAAGAAAATTCAATCTCAAAAAATCTATATTTAATAAACTCAAAAGTTAATCATTTAAGCTATTTACAGCAAGAAATTAAGTATGCAAAAATAGAAGAAAAATTAACAAACAAAAATTTACAACAACAAATTAAACAATTTGAAGAAAAACTAGTAAAAAAAGTATGCTCAAATTTACCAAATGCCTTTTGGCATAGAAAAAGACATATAGTAAATCTACCTTATATTAAAAACTATGATGAAAAGAAAATTCCAACCAAAGCTAGACCCATTCAAATGAACGAAGAAACATTAAACTTTTGTAAAAAGGAAATTTCTGAATTACTTAGTAAAGGGATCATTAGAAATAGTAAATCACCTTGGTCATGTTCAGCCTTTTATGTTCAGAAACAAGCTGAATTAGAAAGAGGAGTTCCAAGATTAGTAATCAATTACAAACCACTAAATGAGGTCTTAGAATGGATTAAATACCCAATTCCTAACAAAAGAGACTTAATTAAAAGAATAGCTCATGTTACAATATTTTCAAAATTTGACATGAAATCCGGATTTTGGCAAATACAAATTAGTAATCATGATAGATATAAGACAGCTTTTATAACATCATTTGGTCATTACGAATGGAATGTAATGCCTTTTGGATTAAAGAATGCACCTAGTGAATTTCAAAAAATAATTAATGAAATATTTAACCCGTACAGTCAATTTACATTAGTCTATATTGATGATGTTCTTGTTTTTTCTCAGTCAATAGAACAACATTGGAAACATTTAAACAATTTTACTAAAATAATTAAATAATGGCTTAGTTGTCTCGGCATCTAAAATAAAACTTTTTCAAACAAAAATAAGATTTTTAGGATTCAATAGTTATCAAGGTAAAATCACACCTATAGATAAAGCAATTCAATTTGCAGATAAATTTCCAGATCAAATTTTAGATAAAACACAATTGCAAAGATTTCTAGGATCTCTGAATTACGTAGCAGAGTTCTATCAAAATCTTAGAGCCAAATGTAAACCTTTATTTAATAGGTTAAAAAATAATCCAGAGCCCTGGACAAAAAAACATACCTCCATAGTTCAAGAAATTAAAAAATATGTTAAATCATTACCCTGCTTAGGAATACCCTCAGACAACTCATTCAAAATAGTCCAAACTGATGCTTCTGAAATTGGTTTCGGAGGAATACTTCTTCAAAAACTCACTCCATAGTCACCTGAACAAATAGTCCGGTTTCATTCTGGAACTTGGACTTCTTCCCAAAATAATTATAGTACTATTAAAAACGAAATTTTAGCAATTATTTTATGTATTTCAAAATTTCAAGATGATTTATTAAATCAAAATTTTTTATTAAGAATTGATTGCAAGTTAGCTAAATATGTTTTAGAAAAATATGTTAAAAATATTGCTTCAAAACAAATTTTTGCTAGATGGCAATCTATATTAAGTATTTTTGATATTGAGTATATTGAAGGAGATAAAAATAGTATTCTTGATTTCTTAACTCGAGAGTTTCTACAGGGAAAGGATCATGGCAGAAAGAAAGAAATCAATCAGTAAACCAAGGTCATCAACTCCTAGTCAACCAATGTTGGGGTCATCAACCCCTAGTCAATCAAAGCAACAATTAGTTAAATTAGAATCACCTAAACCAATTTCCAGTTCTAACCTATTTACAACAATAGACCCAACAAGGCCAAATTACCAGTCAACCTTAGTAACTTCATATGACCCATATGCACTAACCCCAAGTCAGCCTTTTACACCCTTAAGTCAAAGACAACCCCAGTCACCTTATCATCCAATATCGAGTTATTCTTTGTTTTATATTGAACCAATCCATGAAAAAATAAAAAAATCCAAATCAATTAGCCAAAGCATTCTTTCCACCTAATTTCCATTATGTACCAGGTCATCCAAGTAAAACTTTAAGATTCTACACAGATATCTTGATAAAAACCAAGTCAGTCTAGATCAGCCCAATCTATGGTCAAGATAAAAGATTACTATACCATAAGTTGACCATTCATAAAATTTTAAATTTACACGAATGGGATACTTCCCCAGTCACATTCAAAACAATAGAGGAGTTACCATTTACTTATTATGATTATATTGATGTCTGGGAAAAGGTTTTCCTTTATCAGAATGAGTTATTCAATCACTCGTTGTTCATCAATTGGGACCACAAATTCAGAAGAAACTTTCCAAGCTGGTTCTTCCAATGGTGGTCTGATCACGGTTTGGAACATCCTCACTTCCCAGTCAAGCTTCAAGAGACTTATAAATATTTTCTCAGTAAATACCAGCCTTCCAAACAAGAAGAAAAATTCATGGGAACATTGGTATTCATGTCCAAGTACAAAATCCCTTGGCTATTCAAATGGTCCTATGCCAGTGAAGATGATCTAGTATGGAGATATAATTCAGTAAAATTGTGGGATAAATTCAACATAGATAGAATATCCAGTCAAGTTCTTCTCGAATTCCCCTTCGAGTCAGCTAAGAAAGAGACTATTCAGTCACCATCATCATCTCAGTCAAAGACCAAGAAAGAATTACTTCAGATGGCAGAATAATTACTTCAGCAAGCTTTCCAGTTAAAAGAATCTGATGAAGAATCTGAAGCTTCATCTCCATAACCAATCAAAGAAAAGAAGAAAGAAAAAATCAATTGGGCCGATTATGAAGACAACCAGAATCCATATGACTTCAGTCTGTTTGATCTTGGAGATGATTAGGCCTCCATCAGTCAAGCCACCGAAAGTAAAAGCAAACTAGTCAAGTCACCAAAAGTAAAAGCAGATTCTTCGACAGAAAAGAGTAAAAGCAGACTTACCTAAAGTAAAAGCATCCGACAGAAAAGAGTACAAGCATATTTACCTAAAGTAAAAGCAGATTCCCTGACAGGGGTAAAAGCACAACCATCATTATTCACCAAAAGAAAATGCGTGAATCTACAGTCAGGAAACTCGCCTATATAAAGCCTCAATCAGAAGAGCTAAGCATCAAAAAAAAATTTCCCAGAGAAAAATCAGGAGAGTTTTGAGAGAAAGTTATTTGTATTTTTCAGTTCTAATTTTTCACAGTTTTGAATTTATGTAAGTAAACTAGTTAAAATCTTGTAATCTTTATTTTCAGTCAATAAAATTTATTTTCAGTCAATTTCAATTAAGTATATAGGCTGGAATACTCTTGGTTGCGTGCTACTGGCACAAAGGAGACCATCAAATCTTGCACCAAGTGTTTACAACGCCACGTACTTAATTCAAAATTTTATTATTCTTATTTAATTGGTATAGTTTATTATTCATAATTTTATTATTTTTATTTAATTGGTATAGTTTATTATTCATAATTTTATTATTCTTATTTAATTGGTATATATTAAAAGTACTGTTTAGGTTTTTGAAATTGATATATGTTTTAAAATCAACATTTAAACGTTTAGTAAATAATAATGTTTATTTGTTGTTACTATATACAATGAATATAAAGGACATGGATTTTTTTTAAGGGATTATTATCCCCTTAATATAATACTATTGTAAAGTTTTTTCTTAGTTTTATTACTATGTGTAAAACAAGTTAATATATATAGTTCACTAAAGGGAAAATACTTAATCTATCAAAAACTCATTTATTAAAAAATTAGAAATTGAGAAAAAAAAAATATTAGCTCTATTAATAAGGGTTATGATGCGTGTCGTAACACCAAAATTAATTTCTGAATTTAAACACTATCGTAGTAGTAGCAAGTTCAGGTCGATTCCACAGAGACTGATAATCAAATTATTTCTATTCCAATTAAAGTAAAATTAAAAAGATAAAAGGGGGAATTTATGTTGACAAATTCAAATATTAAAGAAAGTTATTTAAAAAATATTGGAAATAACAATTGGAGAAAATATTGGGTCAGAGTATCTTCAATTATTAAAGAACAGGTGATCACAGACAAAAATATATCCAAAAATAATCATTCAATGTTGGATTGAATAAAATAGTATGGTCAATTTTATTCTAACTCTCACAATTAATTAATTTAGATACGATCGTAAATTAATCATAATTCTGAAATATCTAAACCAACGTGATCTAAATTAAATCATAACAGCATTAAGAACAATAGCAACCAACAATAAACAAGTCCTACAAACGTTGTAAAACTTTAATCTATTATACATTCTCCTAAGAAATTAACAAAAACTTAGCATGCAATTATTAAAATCAAAGTGCTACTAAACATAGAACATTCAATACGATTGAATTCCTAATTAGCAAATACCCAATCCAAATTATAATCAAAAGAGAATTGAATAATAAACAAATAAATTGGAAGAACACAAATTGAATAATTAAAATTGAATTAAAACTTATAAACCAAGTCTCACACCTTATACTTTAGTAATGAATAATACTCCTACCCAAGAGAGAGATTTAACTACTCATACTTGTTAAAAATCTCAATTCTTTGTTGTTTTTCCTCTAAAAACGGCTACCCCCTTTACAATAATGATAAAACATATTTATACTAAAACTTAGGGCTAAAAATCACAAAAATGCGCACAAAACGCTCAGATTCGCACCCATCCAGGCGCCTGGGCATTGCACCTGGGTTGCATTGCCTTGCTGCCAACGTCCAATTAATTACAGTTTTGCCACTGCTTCTTCAGTTTTTCTGTTTAATTACGATTTTGCTACTGTTTCTTCATTTTTCATCCCTTTAAGCTCAAATCCACCTAAAACAAAGAAAAATATAAATTAATCCATTTTAAATGAATAAAACATGCTCAAATTAAGTATTAAGATATATAAATTGTATCCCATCAGGTCAAAATTGGTATTTTAAAAATAAAATAATGAGATAAGTTAAAATTAGAATCAAAGAAACAATCATGTTTTTCCTTCTCAAAAATAGCTTGTAGAGCTAGTAATAATTAATTTTGAAGCTTCAAAAGCAATCCCTAAAGGCTTTCCTTTTCAGAACTGAAATGCGTGCATACCTCCATAAATTACTCCTTTCTAATAGAGAATGTTGGATTTTTATATATTTGACTGAGATAGTTTAAAAAAAAATGTTAGTAACTTTTTAGTTTTGTTTTGTTTTATTTTGCTTTAATTTTTGCTAGAAAGATAAAATAAAGAGAAAAAAATATAAAAATTTTGTTATGTAAAAATTTCAGCATTTTATTCATTTTATTATATTTATAAAGATGTTACATTAAACTAAAACACAATATATTTAATATCCATGTAGATAAAATCAATTTACCTACTATATAGTGAGTACTGAAGAATATATCTCTAACTACTTAAAGTGGAAAAAACATTTTAGATTGTATCCAAACTTTTTTTCTCAAAATATTATTTGTTTGAGCTTTTATATGCT
Organism: Ochetophila trinervis; assembly: GCA_003254975.1. Classification (NCBI taxonomy): domain Eukaryota; kingdom Viridiplantae; phylum Streptophyta; class Magnoliopsida; order Rosales; family Rhamnaceae; genus Ochetophila; species Ochetophila trinervis. Next base: position 80,964 of record QANX01001408.1, read on the forward strand.
GCATGCTTATGCTTTATCCAAAAAAATAATATAAAATATTTTATTTTGTGTGATGAGCTTCAGTTTTCTTTTTGATAATTATCTTGGTCAAGCTTTTTTATTCCAAATATAAATTGACTAATTCAAAGCTTGGACATGCATGTTTATAGTTTCAAACATACAAACAAATATAGTAAAATTGTCACCCTTTTAACATATAATATATTTGAAGCTTTTTTAATGATCACAATATTGTTGACCATCATGTTCTATCAATTTCCCTCAATAAAGTAATAAACAATTAATCTATAATAACATTGACTTTTTTAATAATATATATTTTTTAATTTGAAAAAAAAAAGTTAGAATGATATTAGAGTTATTAATTTATTGTTTCAAAAATTTGACACCAAATAATATATAACATAGTTTTTCTTCTGAACAGTAAATGACAATAATAAGCAAAATTCTCATTGGGTCTTATTTGTTTTTAATAAATTTGTGAATTTCACGGGTATCCAAAGTCTTTTTGACAATAATATAATAAAGAAAATACAAATAAAAATATTGATATGCAATTTGGTGTATAAAATAAGATAAAAAAGTATATTAGACGTAACGGGCTCATTGGATTATTAGTGCTAGCAAAGTTGATCTTAAACTCATTTTTTATACATCACATTAAAATGTAATTTATAACTAATAATATGAGATTTTAATTTTGGTATCTAGATTAACTTTCAAAACCTAAAGTTTCCACATATGGTCTGATGTCCGTAATCAATGCATACCAACAAACTTTTATTTTATTTTATTTTTTTAAGGCATACTAATATACTCATTACGTTAATCACATCAGTTGGTTAACTCCCACCCAGACTAATATATACTATTTTTTTTTAGTACCCGACTAATAATATACTAAAGATATTGATTAGTTTATAACATATATATATATATACACATACACATACACATATACATATAGATTATTTACCAAAAGAAAAAAAAAAATAGATTGTGTTCCTGCGGAAGAGTTTTAGTGACAATTAATGTCTACTTCTTTATATATGAAGTTTTAGATTTGAATAATCTTAAATAATAATATATACACTTTTTGGTAAACAAAATAATAATATATACACACACATAGAAAGAGAGATTGCGCATGATCCGTACCATTATTTTTTCTTATTTTAAAATGGGAAAAGGCTTAAAAAATAAAGATGATAAACAATATACAGTATATAAAAAGAAACAAAAAACAATTATATAGTACACCTAGCGTTGTTATACGCAGAGCTAGATAGAGATTATGTGGTCTCCACTACTCCACCAGTTAAAATCTAATTTTTTAATTTTATTTTTTTAATTAAAAAAAGTATATGTTTAGCCGCACTTATAGCAAGATGGATGGTAACGCAATATAAAATGGTAAATAGGTTCTAAATATTTGATTGATTTTTCGCATATATTATAGAGAATTATTGTTTGCTAAGAATATTATAGAGAATTAAAACACCAAAGAAATTCCCTGTAGCATGTACTGTACTAGCTAGCGTACATCAATTAAAAAAATTGATAGTTAGCCAAGAATATAACTTTCTAATTAATTAATTTTTATTTTATTTTATTAATCTTAAACCAATCGAGTGGGCATCTTACTCCATAGAGGTAGCCAAGCAAATATCTCATTAATGCTTTCTCTAATTAGCCCAGACATTGCCGCCTATGAATTCAAGTAGGACTTTAAAGTAAAAATTGACCTACTAACCTTACAGACCGAACCAAAATTTTTGCTTATCGATAAATAGCTGATTGGTTAATCGATCGTAACCATATACATATGGTCGTTGATTGGTCTTTCGGATGCTAAACCGGCGGTTAACCGACCAGCCATTTTTTATATAGGTATATATATATATATATATCTATATATTTAATTATATATAGATTAAATTATTATATAACCTAAGATAACTAATTATATTTATTATTTTAACTATTATTATGTGAATAATAATAATATTATTATTATTATTATTATTATTATTATCAATTTGTCATTATATAATATAGTATATAATATATACTATTAATTTTGTAGACAATATAAATATATATTATTTAAATTTTAAAAATATGATATATTGTTGAAAAATTTATCAACAAATTAAATTTTATATTTTTTTTGTCAACAAACTAAATGGTAGTACTTATACTTACTAAATGGTAGTACTTATAATCATAAAAAATATATAATTATGATGATTGACCTCATTCAAATTACAAAAAATAAACAAATATATGTATATTGATGTGATTCAATGGTTGATTTCAATTTTATGTATATGTAATTATGTATGTTGATGTAATGATATGATTAAACAAATATATGATAGTATGATACTTATAGGCTGCAAACATATGTACATTCCTAAATTCTAAGATTTTATAAATTCTATATAAGTATTAATTACCAAATACCAAATTCGCAACTCACAAGTTAAGAAAATGCTAACTAGAATAATATATTCTATATTGTATAGAATATAAGAAATCATGCGCGTATAATATTTATTTAGTTACGTAGCTTAAAAGTTAAAAGAGTACAAACTACAAAGTGTTAATACTTAATAAGTTTCATTAACATAAAGATTATGACTTATTTAAAAAAAATACTTTGTAATTATGTACTAACACTTAATTATAGCATGAATGAATATTTTATAATAAAAAATGAAAAAATACATTATAATTATAATTTATAGCATGAATGAATCCCATGTAGGAATCTACAAACAAACAATGTAGATTGTATATGACTATAATATTGTATCATATAATTTTAAGATATAATATAAATAATACTTTTTGATTATTTATATGATCATAATTATATAATAATTACATAATACATTAATAACACTTAATAATGGGCTTGTTAATATGTTTTTTGGTATGTAAGATTATTTGGGCTTGTAATTCTTAATATGTATAGTCGGCTGTCAACACTGTTGATATATAACAGAAAGCCAATCGACCGGTTTTCGGTTGATTTCAAACAAAAAAAAAAAATTATCCTTCCAACTGATTGACTTCCGAAAAACTCTCCACTAACCGAACCGACTAAAAGTTGACCAAATAGATCAATGAACAATCCTAAATTCAATGATATAATAATTGGTTTTTATGAAGCAAAAGAAGAAGGGGAGGTTGTTTTGGTTGGAATAGTTTTTTGGTAATTTTTTTAAAATTAAATGGAATTAAATTTAAAGAGAAAATCAAACCAAGCTTATCTTATCATAATTTTTTAAATGTTATATATATATGTTAATAATTTGAATTTAAAATATTTAAAAAATTAGACATAATTATATATCCATATACAATTTAATTTAGCTTAGAGTTAAAATTGTCCAAATCAAATTGTTTATGGGATAAAAACTGTCCCAACCCTACAAAATCGATTTGATGGGTCCAATTCGACTTATGGCCACTTCTAAGCAAAAGTGTCTAAAAAGTAGCGTTTAACTTTTTTTTTTCATTAGAAATTAGGGGAGGAATGTTTAGATAGCATGCAAGTTGGAATTTTTGATTTGAAAATGTATTTTTAATAATTTTACTATTTGACAAAGCTTTCAAATACAAGTATTGTTTTAACTTTAATACATACGCATAGACAAAAAAAACTTTGATACATACGCTTGTTAAAAAAAAAAAAAAAAATTATATGAAGGACCCATATCATTGTGAGTTGGAAGTTGGTACTTCTTGGATTATGGGAAATTTCAATTTTCCAAGTCAGTGGCTTGACAGTTCTAAGCAAATTTGGCTCTTATATATTCTTTGCAAGAATTATATTTGTTTGAAATGTGGATTTGATTTGGATACGAGTGGAGTATTTTAAATACAGTACATTCAAATTGAACTATTTATTTTAAATTTAATAAAATTTGATTGCAATCAGATAATCCAGTTTAATCCAAATTTCGTTCGATATGAACAGTTATAGGATTGGAAAGTTAGTTTTCGTTGTGAATTGATTCGTTTCTAATTTATTTTGGGTGACTTATTGGGCTTATAATCTTCCAAGTTTTTGTCTCGGGAGAAAAGGCTCATCAACAAGGTGTTAGAAACCAGCTTTATGTCCCCCATTTATTAAAATTAAATAAATAAATTTATAATGAGTTGCTGTCGTCAAAATGACAAGAAGAAAATAATAATATTAATTAGATAATCGAAAGAAATAAAATGTAGCTAGTTAATAGTAAAAAAAGATAATTAGCTATTCCATTCAATTTTCCTTTTCATTCCATTCCCTCCATTAAAAAAATAAATAAATTATCTGAGAATTTTAATTAAATTTTGAAACTGATAAGTGCTCTAAATATTTAATTAATTTTCATCAGCATATAATATAATTTTAAAAAAGCAGCGGACACTTGTCAATAAGGAAACCCCTTCCTTATCACATGATTCATGCTTATACTACAGCCCATTGAATACATGCCCAGGAGAGCCCAACTTAACACTCTCGTCGAGCCCACATTGAATGTGGCCCACTTACGGATTTAAACGAAGCGAGGCCAATTCTACTTTTTGCCGCCGCATCCAAAGAGGTAGAGGCGCGTTGTACTATGTAACTTCCGAATCCGAACGTGGCAGTTTCTCGTAGAAGAATCCAAAAATAAAATAAAATAAAATAAATTTGCCCGTTAATAATAATAAGCATAACCATAAAGAACACCCAGAAAACACCGAATCCTGAGGCTGTATCTGAAAAAAGAAAAACCCAAATTTATTTTTGATTAAAATGTTGGCTATGTTTGGAAAACGGTAAGCAGATTCCATTCACCTTCCCTTATTTTGTAGTCTTCTTAACCGCGTTTCGATGTTGATTCTCTGACGAAGCATCCAAATTTAGTTTTCCTTCGTCCTTCTTCTCAACTGCCATTGCTATACTACTGCTTTTCGCTTTTTTAATCTCTCTCTCTAGGAAACATCCTTGAAATTTCTTTCTCCAGGTAAACCATCTCTCTCTCTCTCTCTCTCTCCTTTTTCTATGTTGTTTCTGGAGAAAAGGAAAGAAAGTTTACTTTAAAAACCGTTTATTCGGAAACAAGATAACGGAGCTTATGAATCGATTTTGGTTTCGTTCGCGGAATCGCGTGCGGGAATTCTCATTAGGTTCTCAAACTGCTGTACCTGCAGATTCCATGGACCATTTTCATCCTGAGAGGTTCAATTTTTAGCAAACTGCAATTTTTCTTTTTGATAAAGTAAAATGCTTTAGAATATGATTTATTATTATTATTTTTTTTCCCATCTGGTAGTTGTATAATGAATTTGATCCTCTGGATTTCGAAGTATAATTCTTTCATGATTAGAAAATCTACTTTGTCTGAACTATTTTGCTTTTGGACATTGTTCATTCTGTTTCCGTGGTATTTGTCTTCTCAAAATTTAAAAGGATTTTGTTTACCAGCTAATGGACTTCATTACTCTCTAATTAGGCAATTAGGCTTAATAATTATGTTTTATTTGAATTGCAGAGTTCTGTTTCATATAATAAAAGTTCTCACTTTGTTTGATATTCTTGATTATTTTGTTAATTTGTTTGATATTCTTGATTGTTATGTTATAGTTGGGAGCTATTGACGGGTAACATGAAATCCGAGAATATGCTAAAGGACTTCCACATTCCAAATTATATGCTTGTACCGGGTTCAGAGGTCCAAGATTCTAGCTATATTCCTGCTTGTCCGGTCCTGGTGTTCATCAATTCTAAAAGTGGTGGTCAGCTAGGAGGCCAACTTCTTCTTACTTTTCAAAATCTTCTAAATAAGAACCAGGTAGGCTACTTTATATGCAAATTTGTTTCTGATTCTAGAGTTGTTTTCAGTGCCAGGAAAATTAGTATGGATTGTGAATTGGTTCATTTCGAATGACTTTTTGAGTGGCTTATTGAACTTCTTTGTCAGGTTTTTGACTTGGGAGAAAAGGCTCCTGAGAAGGTGCTACACCAGCTTTATGTTACTTTTGAGACACTAAAGTACAGTGGAGACGATTTTGCTGCTGAAATTGAAAAGAGATTAAGAATAATCGTGAGTTGTCAAATTAATTTATTATTAGAGAGGTAGAGCGAAAAGCTTATGTTTTAATTTTAAAGCTGCCTTTATTAACCTCGATTGCTTTTTTCTGTATCTTTTACATAAATTTAAATCAACAGGTTGCAGGTGGAGATGGTACTGCCAGCTGGCTCCTTGGAGTTGTTTCTGATCTTAAACTACCTCAACCACCTCCAATAGCGACAGTGCCATTGGGAACTGGAAACAACCTGCATTTTTCATTTGGCTGGGTAGGATACGCAGTATAGTGACCTTGTCTATTTGAATGATAGAAACGCTTGTCTATTTTCTTGTATATCATTGCTTTTTTAATATTGGTCTTTAAAGATTATAATTATCGAGTGAAGCTTGCATGCACTTTCACCTATTTGTTATTATCTGGTGGTAGTATGCATAACTGCCTAAACTGATCATTTGTGTACTTACTATGTTTTTTTTTTCTCTTCTCTCTCTCTGAACTTACGTTATTGTACATATATATTGGTGGATTACATTCAATATTTTCTATATTAATGCTTTATTGTTGCTGGAAGCATTGGCCAATGCAGTGCAGCTTATCATACCAATTGGTTTTTCAATACAGGGAAAGAAAAATCCTGGGACAGACCGGAAATCTGTGATGTCCTACTTGTATCAAGTAAGGATTGCAAAGGAGATGAAAATTGACAGGTGAGGCATCCTTTTGATTTAGAAACATTCCTAAAAAATACTCATATAAAGATGAATTTGTGATAGTTTGTTCTGTCACCATCATCAGTTTTGTGGGTGGGAATTTTCAATTTTTAAGTAATTGATCAATCTCAGTATAGGATGTTGGTATTAAATCATATTGGTCAGAAAGGCAGAACTCTTTATGTTGAGGACATATGAAAAACTTGTGTAGTGTGTTTTCGTGAAGTATTATTTTCTCCTCTTAGAATTACGAGGCACCTTGACTGAGTCTGGTGATTTTTTTTTTATTAACTTTTTTGGATTATAAGATTCTCTTTTATTTATTAATTCAATAATTTAATTATCTATTTATTTTTTTGTACCAGCTGGCATATAATCATGAGAATGAGGTCTCCTAAAGAAGGTTCTTGTGACCCTATTGCACCTCTTGAACTACCACAATCTTTGCATGCATTTCATCGTGTCTCACAATCAGATAAACTGAATAAGGTATGAATTTCTTATTTCATTCTTCTTTGTGTCTACCTTCTCTTTGAGTAGCAAAAAACAAAAAAAATTATGTAAACACTGTTCTGGTATCCCTTTCCAAGGATCTCTTTTGAAATCTCTATTTCTCATATTGTTTCATTTCCTTTTAAGTCAATTGTCAATATCATAAAGTATAACAGCGCATAGAGTCTGGTATTCCCTTCAAAAGTATGGCTACCAGAACTGGAAAGAGTTGAATAAAACAACTATGAAGTCAGAAAAGACATCAGGGGATAAGTTGTTTAGGAATTTCTCTTACTTGTAGACCCCTCCCTTAGGGTGGAAAGTTTACCACACCTCTCATAGTATTGTAAACATTCTTGCACTTGCTTCTAATGTCTTTCTATATTGCTTTAGGTAAACTACAAAGAATTGCCATTTTTCTATATTGATGTAGGTAAACTACAAAGAATTACCATTGAGGTCTCTGAAGCTAGTTTAACATTCTTTTTTTGTTTTTCTTATAAAAGTTATGGTAAATATAATTATGATTACTGAAGTTTTTAGTAACTTCACTGTGGGCATTCTAATATAACGGTTTCAGTTCAGGTCTTATTAGAATGAGATGAACTTAGTTATGGACAATTGATATTAGAGAATTACAAGATTGACCAAATAAACCAGTCACATGCACTCTAAAAAAATATAGAAGTAGTTTGAAACATTGATTATCACTCAAGGAGATTTTTTTATCAATTTCATTAATCTCTACCTCAATTGTCCTAATTGAATACTGTTGGTTATTTAAGATCTTGACTCGGATGTTTTAAATTAGAGGGTCAACATTGAGAATTGTTGTAAACTTGAGGGCTCATGAGTATGTTAACTTTTAAAAGTAAAAAGAAAATAAACTGTCTTTCTAGCTAGTTATAAAATTGCCCAGCCCAGTGTCTTTTCAATTCTCTAATAGAATTTACTTCGCTGGAAGGAAAGAAACAGTAAAAATGTATCAAACAAAGGTTTGAATGCTTAAATTTCCTCGTCTTCTTTACTTGCCTCTTATAAATGTTGCATTGCTTTGCATGCTTGTTTTATCTGTCTTCTTTACCTGCCTCTTATAAATGTGCCATTGCTTTGCATGCTTATTTTATTGCCAATTCTTTTGTTTGTTGTTCTCAGGAGGGTTGCAATACTTATCGTGGTGGATTTTGGAACTACTTCAGCATGGGTAAGAATTCAAGTATATCATTGAATTTATAAGTTTGAGTTTGTGTTTCTTTGTTTGCGTGTATATGATAAAGAGGTGGATGGATCTTGTTTGGGATGTGCTTGCATGGCACAATATTTAAGAAGCATGTAGTAGAGGACAATTTTTTCTCTTCTTTAATTTTTTGGTGAATACTGAGGCGAAGGTCCCACAACATCCTAAATCTAGGACAGAAGTGGAATAGGTGTGATTACCTGAGCAAAATAAGCATCCTTTATCAGAATATGAATTTATGATGTCCAGGTCATGGGATGAGATTGAGGAGATGTTAAATTTTCAAATTTAGTCTGCAATTAGCCTTGTGTAATATTCATGTTCTTGTCTTTCTGTTCGGGCTGAAATATTTGGTGACAGTGCCTCTATGGCTGTGCATTTAGAGAAATAGGTTAATTGGCTATTGTACAAGATAATGGCTAGATTACATGAAATGAAAAGCTGCTTAACATATGGTGAAAGTAAAGAAAATCTTGAATTATTGATTTCTACAGTATTTTAATGATAATTTGATTCTGTTCATATTGAAGTTCTTGTTAAGAGGGAAAATAAGAACTGAAGAAGCTTTTACAGTTGAATTTATAAATTCTAGGGAAAATATCATATAGATCCTCTGCAGTTTATGTTTATTTCAAAATAGACCTTGTGGTTTAAAACATTTCATAAATACTCCATTCCGTTAGCTAATTTCTGTTACCTGACACTTTCTCTCCTAGCTGGCATTATAAAATGTTTTAAATACCTTCCTCTCTCTCACTCTCTTTCCTCTTCCTCTTTCTATCACTCCCCTCTTCCTTTGTCTCTCCATCTCTCTCTCTTCTTTCTAATAAAAAATAAAAATAAAAGCGTCTCTCTTCTTATTCTTCTTCTACATTACCTCCATGGCACCGCCAACAAAACCCACGAACCCACGACCTCATCTAGCAATTCAGTTACCTTTTTTCTGGTTTTTCTTTGCTTTTTTTTCCCCCTTGGTTTCTTTGAAATGAACCACCCGCTCTTCAAGCCGAACCACCTCTTATTTCTGAACAGCCACCTCTGCAAGATGCTCCAATGTCTATACAAGTCAAAATTCAAGCACAAAAATACCTTCAAATTATTAATTGAGTTCGTTGTTGCTTCTCACTACTTTCTGGAGCCAAAATTTCTGATATTTATTGGTATTTGGTGGGTTAGATTATTTTCCAATAATTGCATTATATTTGCTGAGACTATCAAAGAAAGAATTTTGAGATATGAGCAAACATGAGAGAGAGAGAGAGAGAGAGAGAAAGAGGCGAGAGGGAGAAAGAGAGAGAAAGAAACATAGAGAGAGGAGACAGAGGGAGAGAGAGAGAATGAGTGAGAGAAAAATTAATATTGCATGATTATATTTTTATTTAAATACTTGATTAAAACACTTATTTTTATATTTTTATAATTTTAGCTTATCAGATTTTTAAAGATGGTCAATTATCATCTTATCATTGTCTTACTAAATTTAACAGAAATTGACTAACGGCAGGGGGTGTTTATGAAATGCTTGAAACTACGGGGTCTATTTTGAAATAGATCATTGTCCAACTAAATTTTACAAAAATTGACTAATGGCAGGGGGGTATTTATGAAATGCTTGAAACTACGGGGTCTATTTTGAAATAGAGGTAAACAATAGGGGGCTTATATGATACTTTTCCTAAAGTCTATGCAGAAATTCTTTAGAGTAAATGTTAGTCTGGTTCGTAATTGGTCGCAAGTTGCAACTAGTATATAAATACCCTAGGGACATGTGGAATGGCCAAACGTCATTTCTCCATGGACTCTGCCTGGATCGAAACTATTCAGACAGCATGTGTTGTGTAAAACTTACGAGCAAAAGAATTGATTGTAACTATTATATTAATATAGTTGCTTAGTTTCTCAACTAATGTATATCTTTTATGTACAGGAATGGATGCTCAAGTATCATATGCTTTTCACTCTGAGAGGAAGTTGCATCCCGAAAAATTTAAAAATCAGTTAGCTAATCAGGTATTAGATTATTTACTGCACATCTTTAAAATAAGGGTTTTTGGCAACGTTGCCCCATGAACTTCATATTTGGCCCTTATACCCTCTAAACTTAATAAACTTTGGCAGCATCAGTCCAAACCTTTAACACCGTTAGTTTTCGTCTATTAAATGTCACGTGCAACGCACATGATCATTATTTTTAATTATTAGAAAGAAGATAATAATGAAATACTAATTCTACCCTTTCAATTATAAAAAAGTCTGAATCATGTGTAGTGCACTTGATATTTAACGGAGAAAAACTAATGGTGTTAAGGGTTGAGACTGATGTTACCAAAATTTGTTAAGTTTAGGGAGTATAAGTGCCAAATATGAAAGTACAAGGGACAAATTGCAAAACTGTGCAAAGTTCAAGGAGCAACGTTGCCAAAAACCCTTAAAACAATGATCTATAAATTATTAGAATGGGCTTATTATTTTCCTTCTTATTTTTCCCTTTTTGGACTGAGCCAGAGTACTTACATGAAACTTGGATGCACTCAAGGATGGTTCTGCACTTCTCTATTTCATCCTGCTTCAAGGTAAGTGGCAGATCTTCTTAAAAAAGGCCCATGTTATTTGTAAGTTTAGTAGACTGAAATTTCAGATCAAATTATCTCCGTGGGAACCAATTTGAGACTAATATATTTGACTCCTTTTGCAATGTTTTCAAATTGAGGAAAAGGCGGTTTCATGGGGTGTATTTAAGATGCATTACTCTGTCTTATTCTTAAGAGTTCGCCCATCAGTTTGGTTTTTTTTATTTTATAATATGCCATCAGTTTGGTTGTGTATGTAACAATACCTCATTTTGAATACAGGAACATAGCACAGCTAGCAAAGGTCATGATCCTGAAAAAACCAGGTCAATGGATGGAACTCTCCATCCCTTGCAGGTGATAATTAAATATTCTGTTTACCATTCTTTATATAGTATGTTTCTTAATGTCTAGAGATTCTTATCTCTATATAGGTGTTTCAACTATTATTTTTTTCTTACGAACCTAATTAACTTGTGTACTGGTGCTCTGTATGTTACACAGTAACAGTGAATGTTTAAGTATTTCTTTGTTATTGAAATATAATTAATAGGATCTGTCTCATTAGTTAATGAGTGATCTGTATGGACTGACATTCTTTGAATTGAAGCAACTTATATGGGCAATATGCTTAGCATAGCTTGCATGATTTCTTTGATTCCATTCAAATTAGATGCCTACAATTTCCAATCAAACATTATATAAACATCATTTAAACATTTTGACTTTGACCTGCAGCATCAAGTCTATTGTTTGCCTCAACTTGCCAAGCTTCTCTGGTGGATTCAATCCATGGGGAACGCCAAATAAGAAGAAACTGCGAGATGTAAGTCCTGAATTCGTCTTCCATGTTTGTCATATATAAACCGAGTTCTATATTTATCACCAACATATGTTAACCACTGTTTGTCATAAACACAGAGGGACTTAACTCCTCCATTCGTTGATGATGGCTTTCTTGAGATTGTTGGTTTTAGAAACGCTTGGCATGGACTTGTCATGCTTTCTCCGAAGGGACATGGGACTCGTCTTGCACAGGTACAAAAACAACATTAATCATTATTCCTAGCAATGGGGAGTCATCTAAATCATTTTCCCTTGTTTGAATAAATATAGTTTATCTTTCTCTGTTTTCATTTTTAAAGCTCCAATTTTTAAATTGCAAATAGGCAAATGGGGTCCGTTTTGAGTTCCATAAAGGAGCAGCTGACCATACATTCATGAGGCTTGATGGGGAACCATGGAAACAACCTCTTCCAGTTGATGATGACACGGTGGTGGTAGAGATTTCTCATTTTGGCCAAGTAAGTGTGCTTGCCACAACCTTATGCCGATCCAAGAGTGTATATGATCCGGCTTCCCCAGATTCCCCAGCCAGTTCTCGGGATGAAGAAGATGATAGCAATGATGATATAGATTCTGAAGATATGGAAGAGCGAAGGAAGTTTGGGGCATCCAATACTTTTAAATTGCCTGAAGATATTTATTTAGCTCAGCTCAGTTAAGACCCTTCGTTTTTAACTTTGTATATTCCCCTATTTCATTTTTTGTTTTGCATTTTGATCGAATGCATAATCGTTGCTTGGGGACTTTTAAAACGGTTCTCCGGCGTTTTCTTATTTTTTATTTTTTGGTGAATGGTTCTCTGGCATTTTTAGATTGTAGTCTGGGTCCTATAATCGGTTCTCTGGCATTTTAGAGCCATGTGACATATTTTCTTCCCACGATTTCTTAATGTTGCTACGCTCACACCTGTACAGTTCGGTGTTGATATATGTTGGGAATTGGGTTCAATATATAAAATCTTTTATTTTTTCTTTTCTTTTTATATTAAATTGTCTTAGGCTCTTTGATTTTATTTTTATTTTTTCAGTTTCTTTTTTTTTTAAATACAAATTTTTATTTTAAAACTATTTAATTGTCTAATCTAATAAATAAAATTGCACTAAAAACTAAACTTACTGTAATCCATTCCAATATGACAATCCAAATGAGTTCTAAGTGATTTTGCTTGTATGCTTTAAAACAGAAGCTCTCTTTTTAACGAGGGAAATGGAAAATAAGAAGAAAAGTTTATTTATTTTTGTTTTTTATTTTTAAGGAAAAGAAGAGGAGAGTTAAAATAGAAAAGATTCCAAATAATGTGATTTGGATATTATTTTGAAAAAGTGATATTTAGGGGAAAAATAATATTTAAAAAGGTAGTATTTCTTTTAACGGGAAAGTTTAGAATAAGAAGTAAATAATAATACTAATAACAAGGGACAAATTTCTCAGGAAAAAAAAAAAAAAGTTTAGATGGACAAAAGATTCCAAATGAGTTCTAAGTGATTTTGCTTGTATGGTTTAAAACAGAAACTCTCTTTTTAACAAGAAAAGTTTATTTTTATTTTATTTTTTATTTTTAAGGAAAAGAAGAGGAGGGTTAAAATAGAAAAGATTCCAAATAATTTGATTTGGAAATTATTTCTGAAAAAGTGATATTTAGGGGAAAAATAATATTTAAAAAGGAGTTATTTCTTTTAACGGGAAAGTTTAGAACAGATAAATAAGAAGTAAAATAATAATAATAATAATAATAATAACAAGGGATAAAACTTCTCAGGAAAAAAAAAAGTTTAGTGAAGAGACACTTTATAATTTGGATTTTTAATATTTTGCTGAGGGAGAAAAATTTTAGAGAGGGGTGTATATATTTTTTTACTCATTGGCCCACATAGATCTTAAAGCATACTGAAGTATTTCTCCATATAATGCGTTCAAAAGAGATTTAGTTTCAGTTTGGTATTTCTTTTGGTAAAAAAAATATTTGATACATTAGTTAAGAGCTATTTATTGTTAAAAACAGCTTTTTAATCTATTTTGAAAAAAAATTTAAATTTAAATTTTTTAATTTTTTTTAACTTGTATAGAAAAACAAAACAGAGTTTTAAATATTTTTATACTACTAATTTTACTTTTAGTATTATATTTAAAAGAACAAATTTATGTATAATAAACAAAATTCAAAAACACTTTAAAATTATATTTGCTAAATAATTTATTAAAAAATTATAAATATTTTTTAAAATATGCTAACTAACTAACTATTAACTTTTAATTAAAATTATGTTTCGAAAAACTTTATTATACAAAGTTCTACCTTTAAAAGTAGGGGTGTTCATCGATTTGAAACCGATTTATTTTATAAATAACCAATTCGATCCAATTAGTAATCAATTTTATTTTTTTCAATCCGATCCGATCTGATCTATACATTAAATCCAATCTAATTACTAATTAGATTGGATCGGTTTGGTTAATCGGTTTGTCTTCAACTTTTATTAATCTTTTTAGACTTTTTAAAATTTAATTTTTAAGCTTTTTTTACTTTAAATATTTGATATTTGAGCTATTTCTTGTACCAAAAATTTGTTGTGCTTAAATTTTGTTTTAAAAATTATGTTTTTTTTTTCAAAACCTAACATATAAATGATTAAAAAAATAACAGGACAAATAAACATATTAAACTAAAACAAAACAAAATTATTACACTAATAAAATAATCCAACTCCAAATTTAAGCTAATATAACAAAGCCGACATACCAATAATATTAAACTAAACTAATTGTCATATGTTTTGTAAAATAAAAAAATAAAAATAAATAAATTAGTCTGTTCGGTTTGGATTGGTTTGATTGGTTTTTAACATAAAAAATGAATCGATCCAAACCGACTATCAGTTTTGAATTTTCAAAAGCGATCCAATCCAATTACACTAAAATAACATATTCAAACAAATTAAAGTAGATTAAATCAGTAAGTTGTATCGGTTAGTCAATTTATTTAACACCATATTTAAAAGTTTTATTTATATACCACGGCAAATACAGCCACCACCATATATTACCAAACAACACGTGCCGGATTTGGCGATGGCAATGTGGCACTCAGTTAATTCGACACCACTATAGCATTTCTTTCGCCGTTTGACACTACATCTTAGTATCTTACACGCTGTTTCTCTCTTTCCATTGCTGGTTTTGTGATATATTACTGCCCAAACCATTGGCTTCCTATTCCCTGAAACCACCCCTTGTTTTTCTCTTTTTTTTTTTTGTGAAACCCCTTGTTTTTCTCTCACAATCCCACTTTTAATTCCTGTCGTATTCCACCACTTTATCAATCACTACTCAATCTCTTTATATAAATACTCTTTCTCACCAACCCTTTGCTACAACAAACCAAACACAAAACTACCTCTATTTCACTCTTTTGAAAGATTGCAATAGAACCAAGACGACCAGACCAAATCTTGCAAAATATCTCAAAGGGAAAACAGAAGAGAAAGATGGGTTTCACAAGTAGAACTTGGGTTGTGACAGCAAGCATTGGAGCAGTTGAGGCCCTGAAAGACCAAGGGATTTGCAGATGGAACTTTGTTGTTAGGTCACTCCATCAACATGCCAAGAACAATATCAGACCCTTTTCTCAGTTTACGAATCTTTCTTCCCAGTCTTCATGTGCTGCTGTGTCCGTTATGAGAGATGAGAAATTACAGCAATCTGAAGAGTCTTTGAGAAAAGTTATGTACTTGAGCTGTTGGGGGTCCTAATTTAGGATTCCTTATGATTGTATAGTACCAGTTGTAGATTTTTACAAGTCCCATATGAAATCATATTTGGATGATCAAATATGTTGTTCTCTTTTTTGTCTTCCAAATTTGGTAATTATGTCACTTGAGAGCCGACTTATGAATTTGAAGAAAACAGAGAGAGAAATTCATTAAATTTTCACAATTGCAGAGATTCCTCTTATTAATGAGAAAAATTGAACATTCAATCCGGGAAATGAAAAACAAATGGGGGTGACCAAATCAAGAGGAAGTGACAGAAAGATGGAGTTTAGAACTCGAAACCGTGTTTGGATTGCAGTATACAAGTGAAAAATGAGAAAGAGAGAATTCCTCAAAATCGAATTTACACAGAAACTCACTCCGTCAAATTCGTCCCAATTAAAAGCCAAAAATAATAAAATTATGGACATTAAGTAAAAAGTATCACCATTCAAGTCAATACGCGATTCTTTTTCTTTATTAATTTTCAAACAGAGTAACAAATACCAAAGTGTCCTGATATTTTGAGAAATCATGTGCCATAAATGAGTTTTTTTTTTTTGGGTGAATATGCCATAAATGAGTTAAAAGCACTCTTTCTAACAAAAAAAAAAGAGCTATGATAAAAAAGGAAAAGTTATACAATTTGAAATAACAAATTTCATTTATTTATTACACTGCATCAAACAAATGAATTTAAAGTTCAATGAAATCAATCTCAATTTATGAGAATTTAATAAAAGGATAATATTTGCTTCCGCACGGTGTGGAGGCAATCCTATACATGTGGTTGCCATATAAAAATTTTAATCAATTAAAATTCTTTCAATAATACTTGGACTAATTATATTTTTTAACAACCTATTATCAAATTTTGTGGAATTCAATTATTACTTTGTGAAAGAAAAATATTAGTTTTCTTTTTTTACATATTACACATTATATAGCTGGATTTAATTTTAAGTTTTCACTAAAACATGCATATTACATTGGCACAAGAGAAAAAAAGTTTAATGAAACAATAACGTAATTATTATTATTTTTTTTAAGATTTTACACTGGCACAAGGGTTGTTTATTTTTTATTTTTTAAGATTTTGTTTAAAACCAATAAGTAATCCGGCATGACTTGCACAAACATCTTCCACACATATTCAGCAAAAAATATCTTCCACACATTTTATTTTATTTCATTAAATACAATTTGGGTTTTTGGTATGGATGCCCTCCAACCTATATATTTTATACTTTGCTCGTAATTTTTTTTTTCTGGAACTTTGCCCCTCCAATCCGGCATTTACTATAATCTTTGCTCCTTTTGTTTTGTTTTATTTTTTTATTTTTTTATTTTTTGTTAAAGAATCACGGATACATATGCAAAACCCATTTCTCTCGATCGTTTTATAGTTGGAAAGCTTCAAATTTAAAAACTCAAATTTTTTTATGAAACCGTATAGCACGCTTGGATCTTTTAATGACAATTTTCTATCTAGCCCTTTATTTTTTACATGCAAGGATTGAGTTTTGTAGAAGAGATTGAAACAAAGCTTTTGGTATAAAAATCCAATAAGAGGTGCTCTAAATTTCTAGAAATTCTGCGAAATGTGTTTCCGTCCAAATTTCCAAATTTAACTCTTAAAGGTGTTTTTAATTAAATCTAACGTTACTAATGTGTTTAGAAGGGTTAACATTTTTAGAGCTAGTAACTTATTTCTAAAGCTTGGATGTGGAAGATTGGAGGAAGAAAAACGTTCTTCGACTTTGCATGAGGTTTGATTGATCAGTCTTTCTGTTTTCTTCTCTCCCATATTTTGCCTGACCAGGCCTCTAAAAATATTCTTATTTTATTTTTTTTTAAAACCAAAAAGCCCTAGCATAGTTTAGGTGACATTTTTTAATTTAAGTGGCAAAATTCTAGCAAGTGGCAGGTTAATTAGGTAGCATTTCAGGTAAAAAATTACAACGCACGTATGGTTCACATGCGGTTTTAATGATGACCAAACATAAAATAGATTTTATCCTAACAGTACAACATAAAAGAAGGGTTGACTCAATCATTTTGGTGAGGACTAAATTTGAGGAATTTAAGCAAGCTGTTGGTAAAAACTTGCAATCTGTTGGCATGTATCCGAGAGTGAGGTTGAGGAGAGGATGGACTCCTCCAGTTAGAGGTTTTCTGAAAGTCAATGTTGATGCGGCTATTAGGAACCATGGAAGCTTTCTCAACATGGTGGTCTGTAATAATAGTGGTAACCTAGTTGAAGCACACTCCTTTAAGGCCACCACCCGAGATTCTATGATTGCTGAACTTTGGGCAGTTCGTCAAGCTATATGGTCTGTGTTCATAAAAGGTGGAAGAATGTTATTTGTGAATCTGATGCCAAGAATGTAGTGTCCTGTCTAAATGATAGGAACAGCTCTATTTTGCATTGGTCGGGAGAGAACCTCTTTGATGAAATTTTATGTTTATGTAATTCCTTTATTTCTATTAGTTTCTCTTGGTGCAAGAGAGATTGTAGCAGTCTTGCTCATCTCTGTGCAAAATGGACAGCTGAGAACAATTTTTGTGGTTTTATTTCTGAGAATTATCTCCTTCAGAATATTTTAGATTGCTTAGCTCTAGAGGAAAGAAACATTCCTCTTTCTGGTGATGGAACAGCTGTTTAATGGCTGTGGCTGTTCCTCCCTTTTTGGTTTCTATGAAACTTCGAATTTTCATCAAAAATAAAAAAAATAAAAATAAAGAAGGGAAAAAAAAAATATTTGAAAACAGAATGTAAAAACATGTGTATAGATTGAAGGCAACTGTGCTAATAACCCATACACTTTTCAATCCACTCTTATATGTCAAAAAGAAAATCCAAAGAGCTAATAAACTAATATAATCAAAATAGAAAACCTAAAGTCATAAAAATTTCATGGACATAGAATCTCACAATATATTAGATAATATTTAAAAAAAAGTAAAATTAATTATAAACTATACACTATTAATGAGATAATCTTGATCGATTACAACATTATTATAGTAACTATATGGACCACTAAATAAATATGTATACCGCATATGAAAGCAAAGTGGAAATATTGCGTGCATTCACAAGTAGAGTTAAAGACTTTCACGCGTTGATGCCGTCTTTATTCATACATAACATTTGAGTGATATTTGATAAAAGAAATTAGTCATGGACAAATTATTATTTTTTCAAATGTTATATATATATATATAAACAGTAATTTAAATAAAGACATTCATTGTCAATTACAAATTTTCACATAGTTTATTTAATATAAATTGAACAAAAAAATAGAAAAGTACAATAATTTGAAGTTTGAAAAAAGACATACATTGTCAGTGACAATTTTCACATAGTTTATAATGTTTAGAACAAAAAAAAAAAAAAAATTATCTTCAATATTAAGTATATTATTTAAAAGAGGGCTCAAATAACTACATTATGAGAGACAATTAAACTTATTGATGATTTTGATTAAAAATGGTATTTATTTTGGAAATAAGTAGATAGTACTTTATATATTATGTGTAAAAATATTTTTTTGATGAATAAGAACTCATTGTATTTCCAAATGGATGATTTACGAGCCTCCATGCTGCATCAAGTACGAATCTCAAATTTTGATCCTCAAATATTAGGGCAATGGGCCGGAAACATGATTAAGAGCTTTGCAACTTTCAAGGCCCACCAAAGGGAAGGCCTAGGAGACATGGATCCGGATATGCTGAGTGAAGTTGGGCTGGGCCCCTCGAATATTTCGAAAGCTTATGAATCAAAATCAATTGGGCCAAAATCAATAAGCTATTCTCTAAAACGGGCCTCAAAAGCGGTGGGAAATTCTCCTAAACGAGCTTTACTCCTTTCAGTTGAAGAAAGAAATCCAATCAGATTTCTATATGAAATTCAAGAATTTGAGTCTATAGTGTTTGAAAATGAAAACGTGGTAGCTTCAGAGATTGAAAACTCACCAGACTTAATTGACTTATCTTCTCCAAATCTCATTTCCTCGAACGCAGCATTTTGTCTAGGCAACAATATACAAAGTGGAGATAGAACTTCAAACTGCAAATGGAAAAATGACGCAAGAAGTTTTAGTTCCTTTATCACCTTTACTCCTAGAGAACGAGGACAAAGCTCTAACACTAGGCAAGATTTTTAGGTGGCCGAGGAGGCGGGCCCGATCAAGTCCATCCCCAATCTCCAAGTTTCCTCTCTTGGAACTATAGGGAAATTGGTCAATGTGATACGGTTAATTTTTTGAAAAATTTAGTGAGAAAACATAATCCTTCGTGTGTGTTTTTGATGGAAACCAAGTGTGAAGAATCCAAATTACAAAAGGTTGGTACAAAACTGGGATACTGCTTTTCTTTTATTGTTAATCCTATTGGTATTGCAGGAGGCTTAGCCCTGTTTTGGAACCATTATGTTAATATGAAGATTCTCTGGAATACTGAAAGAATCATTTATGGTGAAGTCTTGGGGCTGGATGGAGTAAGCCTTTGGGGCTTATTTTCTACTTATGGAACACCCTATACAAGTAAAAAACGAGCCTTCTGGGAAAATGTTGGAAAAGATATAAGCAACATTGATATTCCTTGGGTGCTTTTCAATGATTTAAATGAGATTCTGCATGGGAGTGAAAAATTGGGAGGAAGACAATTCTAGAGAAAAAAGCTTTATATGAAGCCTGTTTTACAAGATCTAAGAGCTATTGATTTGGGGTTTCAGGGGAAACGGTTTATCTCGGCAAATAATTAGGAGGGAAGAGGTCTCATAAAGGAAAGGCTGGACAGAGCTTTTGCAGATAGAGGGTTGCTAAATGTTTTTCCTAAGGCTACGGTGCTACACTTGGTCACGGATCAATCTGATCACTGCCCCATTCTGATTACAACCGTGAAGAGAATTAGCCAGTGCAATAGACCTTTTAGATTTTTACAGACCTGGACTACTGTCGGCCAAAGTCATCAGGTTGTTGACCATGCCTGGAACTAGGAAACCAGACAGAGACGCTGGAGCGTCAATTTAATCAGAAGTTTGGGCAACACTATCCGTGCTCTCCAAAGATGGAATAGAGAAAGCTTTGGTTATGCTCATCTGAAGATAAAAGAGCTTGAAGCTGAGTTGGAACAAATACATATTCAAGAAGATGAATCTCATCCCTCGGCTGCTCAGGAACACATCAGAATGTAGCTCCAGATTCAAAGAAGCAGACTTGAGTCAATTTATAGACAAAAGTCAAGAGAAACCTGGCTGAGACAAGGTGATCAAAACACAAAATTTTTCCATCTCAGTACCATGATTAGAAGGGGACAAAATAGAATTGAGATAATCAGGGATGGTCATAATTGGATCACAAATCTGAAAGATATTTCTTTGTGCTTAGCAAATAATTTTGCTAATTTGTACACCACCAATTCTCCCACATTCCCAAGTGATTTGAATGGCACTGGTAATAAAAGTCTTAACATAGAAGAAAATTTTGATCCGATAAAAGTCCCAGATTTAGAGGAAATTAAGGAAGCCATTTGGACTTTGCATCCTTTCAAAAGCCCAGAACCTGATGGCTATCCTGAGATATTTTACAGGACCTATTGGAACATATTATCGGAAAAAGTCACCAATTTTGTGAAGGAATGCTTCCTTTTAAGAGAAATTCCCGTGGTAGCCAACCAAACCTTTATTGTGCTGATCCCAAAGGTTCAAAACCCGACCAGTTTCAACCACTTTAGGCCCATTGGTCTTTACAATTTCAGCTACAAAATCATAGCAAAAATCTTGGCAACTAGATTAAGCAAAGTGATTGACAAGCTCATCTCTCCCCATCAAAGGGCCTTTGTTAAAGGTCAGTGGATTGCCGGGAATTTTGTAATTGCCCAGGAAATTGTGCATAAGATAAAACATCACAAAGGCAGAAAGGGAATAATGCTTCTCAAATATGACCTCAAAAAGGCATTATTTGGAGTTTAGGAAACTTATTATGAGCTGTGTTAGCACCGTTCAATACACTCTTCTTGTTAATGGGGATAAAATAGAGTCCTTAAAACCTCAACGTGGTCTTAGACAAGGGGATCCTCTTTCCCCCCCTATTGTTCATATTATGCGCTAAATATCTATCTTGTCTTCTCTTGAACCAAGAACAAGAAGATAACTTTCACGGGATAAAGGTGGATAGAAATGCCCCGGCCATTTCCCATCTCATGTACGCCGATGACTTGTTGATTATGTGCAGAGCGGAGAAAAAGGAAGCGCAGGTGGTCAAAAATTGTTTGGACTTGTTCTGTGGTTGGACCGGTCATGAGGTTAATAATGATAAATCTAACATTTTATTCTCCAAAACTACAAGCAATATAGTGAAAAGGGGTATCAAGGAGCTGCTGAATTTGAAGGAGATGGGATAACATTCTATCTATCTTGGAAATTCCCTCATTTTAGGAAGAAACATGACTAAAGAATTTCATCAACTCAAAGAAAAGGTGAAAAACAAACTTCAAGGATGGAGAGCTCATACTCTTTCTAAGGCAGGGAAGGCCACATTGATAAAGTCGGTAGTGCAAGCAATCCCCACATATGTAATGTCCACTTTTCTTCTCCCTAAAGGCATCACCTCAGATTTGGATAGTCTCATCTGAAAATTTTGGTGGGAATCAAACTCTAAATCAACCAAATATCTAGCTTTAAAAGCTTTAAAAGATCTTTGTAGGCCCAAGGAGATGGGAGGGCTTGGGTTTAGAAGATTCCAAGATTTCAATATGGCGCTTACTTTGAAACTTACTTGGAATTTGGCTTGTGGTGTTGATAAATTGTGGATTTCGGTTCTAAAGGCCAAATATCTTAAAGGAAAATCAATTTTTGAGCATTCTATCCAAAGGAATTGTTCAAAAATATGGAGAGGTATTATAGCTGGAAGAAATATTATAAAGGAAAATGCATGTTTTTTTGTTGGAAATGGATTTGATATCCATCCTTTCAAGGATCGTTGGATTCCTTCTAGATCGTTTGGCACTCCTCAGATTAAAGAAGGTTGCTGCTTTAGACCTTTTCACAGGGTTGCTAATTTCAGGAATCAAGAAGGGCAATGGGATGTGGAGATTCTTAATAACATTTTTTTTGAAAATACGATGCAAGAGATTTTGAAGATCAACTAGCCTAACTTTGATTGCCACGATGTCCTTATCTGGAGAGGAAGTGAAAATGGCATCTTTTCTGTTAAAAATAGCTATAGAACCTTATTTCTGAATCTGCAATCTGCTGAGGAATGGAATCAAATTTGGAAGTTAAAAATTCAAGAAAGATTAATATTTTTTTTTTTTTTTTTTTTTTTTTTTTTTTTTTTTGTGGAGACTTAAAGCAGGAGTGCTTCCTACTAGATCTCTCCTTTTTGACCGGACAAGTGTTGGTGAAACTTGGTGTCCAATGTGTGGGTTTGAAAATGAAACGAGCTTCCACCTCTTCACTAAATGCTCAGGATTGAAAGCCCTGGCTTTTGGAAGCAAATGGAGATGTATGATGGAAAAGTTGAATATTTCATGCATTCAACATCTGATTGATGTTTGTATAAACCCCCTAAAGGAGTTTTGGAATGGATTCCTGAATAAGGAAAATTTTTCTGTGTTTTTTTATTACTTTACTGTATGTTGCTTGGAATAGGATAAATGAATTGCTGTTCAATTCTCAGAAAAGTTTAGGTGCTTGTATTGTGCATTTTAACAGGTTGGTAGATGAAGGTTTTGTCAAGGCTACTCACGTTTTCCCTAAGGTGACTGTCCTTGATAGGGAGAAATGGAGAAAGCCCCCTTTTGGAGTTCTGAGATGCAAGCTATTTGAATGGTAAGGCTGCAGTGGCCCTTGTGACCAGGGATTGGCGTGGCAAGATGCTTCGGCTAAGTTCCAAGCTTTGGTTATGCACTGATGCTTATGAAGCATAAGGCTTTGCAATTGATTGGGTTTCAAAGAAACTTGAAGAGGAAAAATGGTTTGATCTAACTTGGTCTTCAGATAATGTTAATCTGGTTAAGGAGATAAAGAATATTGAAGAACCAGTTGCTTGGAAGGCCATATTTAATATCTTGCAAATTAGGAGAAGATTTTTTTAGCTCAATTGGTCAATTAAATGGAACAACAGATCCTCTAATATGGTGGTTGATTGCACAGCAAAATTAGCTTTGAAAAATAATGTTTGTTTTGATTTTATTTTATTTTATTTTTGCTTCAAAGAGGAGTTATATTAACCAAAAGGGGAAACAGTCAAAAAACTGTTAAAAGAACCGAGAGCTAGTACTGAGACTAGTATCCTGATTCCAAAATCTTACAAAAGGAGGGGGCAAATCAGATGGAAAGTGCCAGAAACAGAGTTTTGGTTTCCCCATTTTGCCACCCAATTAGCAAGCCTATTACAAATTCTAGGGGTCCAAACAAACTTAACAGAAGTAAAAGAAGAAGACAAAGAAATGATGCTTGTGATATAGCCAAGAGCAGCCCAGTGGGGGGGATATTTTGAAATATTGTTCAAAGCTTGGATCACCAATTTAGCATCACTTTCAAAAATAATAAAATTCCAGCCCTCTCTGATGGCAAGATTGGTAGCTTTTAAAATTGCAAGAGCTTCAGCAGCTTCCGGTATATCCATAGTTAACTTGTGAAGCTGAATTTTAATCACTTCACCTCTATGATTCCTAGCAACCAGGCTTAGATGAACCACACCATTTTTTACAGCAGCATCACTGTTAATTTTGATGTAGTTATGGGGAGGGGGGGTCCAGAAGTGTTGACTTTGATGCACCGTTGGAGAAATCACCAAAAGACTAGCTTTGTATTCAAAGAAACTGGAGTTCAGAGCAGCTACACTATCTTCCAAATTGAAAACTTTGTTGTTGTGAACAAATTCATTTATGATTTTCCAAATAAGATTGAGAATCAGCATTGAGTAGAGAAAGAAGTCTTCTTTGTCTTCTTTGTGAACCGGTAAGAGGTTGGAAGGGTTGCTCATGCACTTCAGAAATTGGAAGAGATCGTTAAATTGAAGGTGATCCCATCTAATGCTCCACGGGGAGGCAAACCAAAGAGATTTAGCAACTTGACACCTCCAAAAGAGGTGGCACTCATTTTCCAGATCATTGCATCCAAAGTGACAATTCGAAGATTGCAAAGTAATGTTTCTAGCTTCCAAGTTGGAATTCACCGCTAGACCCTTACTGGATAACTTCCAAAGGAAAAGTTGAAGTCTGACATGAATTTTGGAAGACCAGATTGAATTCCACCAAGGGTCTTGGACAGGGGAGCCTTGATTGAGTAAATGAACAGCCGATTTTACACTGAAGTTGCCCGTTCTGTTCCCCAGCCATATGGGAGAGTCATCTGATTGAGAGTTGGTCCAAAAATTTTTTTTAATGTTGAGAATTGTAGAAGCATTGAAAAGATCATTCAAGCAGTGCAGATTCCAGTTTCCATCAGGAAGGAGGAGGCTATCAACCATGCCTGCCTCCAGTTGCCTATCAGGAGACCTGGGAATTGGGAGAAAATCTGGATTTAGTGGAATCCAGGGATCTTCCCATAAGTTGATGGTGTCTCCTTTGCCTACTTTATAACATAGACCTTTTGCCAAGAGGGAACGGGAGCGGAGGATTCCGGTCCAAAAAGGGGAAGATGATGATTTTTTTTTGCAGTTAAGAAAGGAAGAGTGAGGGTAGTATTTGTTTTTTAGAATTTTGACCCACAAAAGGTTCGGACAGGCTGCAAGCGACCAAGCAAGTTTACATAAAAGGGATTTGTTGATGTGTTCCATTTTCCTAAGACCAAGACCTCCTCTGCTCTTAGGAGTACAAATTTTGCTCCAGAAGATAGGGGTCCAAAAGTGGATTTTTGAAGTGTTTCCCGCCCAGAAAAATTTTCTAGCTAAACCGTCGATTCTACGACTCCAGGTAATAGGAAAGGCTGAAATAGACATAGGATGAACTGGAATAGCTGAGATGATGGACTTGATAAGAGTGGTTCGACCCGCTTGGGAGATAAGTTTTGCCTTCCAACCTTGGAGTTTAAGATCAATTTTTTTGAGAGTGTCGGTGAAGCCTTTCTTATTGTTCCTTCCTGGCAAAAGAAAATTCCCCAAATATTTTGAGTCCTTTGGAAGCTCTTTGAGATTGAGGATATGTTTAATATTTGCTTTGACTCCTAAGGGAGTGTTTTTTGAAAAAAGACAGCCTGATTTTGAGTAATTGATTGATTGGCCTGTCCAGCGGCAGAACAGCTCCAAGCACTTTGCAATCTGGGAAGCATTCTCATTGTCAGCTCTACAAAAAAGCATAATATCATCAGCAAAAAGAAGGTGGGAGATGGAGGGGCTGGTTCTAGAGATTTTTATGCCCTGGATTTTCCCTTCTTCCTCAAATTTATAAAGCAGACGGGATAAAAACTCAGTTAGGATGATGAAAAGGAAAGGGGACAGAGGGTCTCCCTGCCGAATTCCTCTTTCTGGTTTGACCGTACCCACAATACTGCCATTAAGAAGAATATCAAGGGACTCTGTGGCAAAACATTGGTCAAGAATGCTAATAACTCTGGCAGAGAAACCTAAGTGATTGAGGATATTACTCAGGACTCTCCAATCAACTTTGTCAAAAGCTTTTTGGAGATCAATTTTAATGGCTAGGAGACCGGCTTTACCTCTTTTCTTTTTCATATGATGAAAAATTTCATTCACTAAGAGAGAATTTTCTCCAATCCATCTTCCTGGGATGAAAGCTGTTTGGTTTGGGGAAATGATTCTGGAGAGAAAAGGCTTGAGTCTTGAAGCAAGAATTTTTGAGGCAATTTTGTAAACGGTATTACAGAGGCTGATAGGCCGAATGTGGTTAAAGCAAGAAATTTGATTGACTTTTGGAATGAGGACAACAAAGGTACGGTTTAGAGCTCTGGGGATGCGGCCTGATAGGAAAATATTTTGGATGACAAGAGTAACATCGGGACCAACAATGTTCTAATAAGTTTGGAAGAAAAAGGCAGTCATGCCATCGGGACTTGGCGATTTCGATGGATTGAGAGAGTTCAAAGTTTGGAAAATTTCTTCTTGGGAGGGAATGGCTCGAATGCTTTCATTCTCATTGTAGGATATACAGGGCTGGAAAAATTCTGACAATTGGGGGCAGATAGTTAAAGGATCAGCTTTTAACAAGTTGGAGAATTGCTCGCAAATAGATTTACCAATATCCTCTCTGGAATCAAGCCATAAGCCTTCTTCATTTTTAAAAGCAGCAATAAAAATTCTTTTCCTATTTGTGACCAGAGAAGCATGAAAGAAACTTGAATTGCGGTCCCCAGCCGATAGCCAAGTTTCTCTGGATTTTTGCCTCCATATGAGCTTTCTTCTTTCCAGCCATTCATTCAGCCAAAATTTGGTTTCTTTGATGCGGGCTAAATTCATTGTGGAAGGCTTGCTTCCCTGCAGAATATCCAGTTGATTTTCAAACTCCCGAATTTTGATATCACAGAAACCGAAAACTTCCCTATTCCAGATGGTTAGAGCTTTTGCAGTGTTACGTAATTTTCCGGTGAAGGAGGTTTGTCTATGAAACGGGAAATGAGATAGCCAGGCGTTTTTAATAACAAGCTCGCAACTAGAGTCTCGGCTCCAAGCTTCAAAAAAATGGAAAGGTATGGGGTATCGCTTATGATCCAAATGGAGATTTAAAAGGATGGGGACGTGATCCGAAATAGAAGCCGAGAGGTGAATAACTCCTGCGTTGTGAAAAGCCACCCTCCAAGTTGAGCTAGCTATCACTCTGTCAATGCGTTCCCTTATATTTGCTGCCCCAGCTCTACCATTGCACCAGGTAAAAGTGTTTCCACAATAGCCCAGGTCTATTCCTCCCATATCATCCATGAAGTTTTTAAGAAAAAAATGAGAGTGAATTGTGACATCTCTTCCTCCGAATTTTTCTTCTTGGCAAAGTAAATCATTGAAATCTCCAATACAAACCCAAGCTCTAAGGCCAGTTCCAACAGCTGAAGCAAGTTCATGCCAGAAATTTCTCTTTCGGGTGCTTTCAGGGGGGCAATAACAGCACCACAGGGTCCATTGGTATCCAGACTGAGATGTGATTGTCACACCTAGGATCCATTTCGTTTTGTAGATGACCTTCCAATTTAGTTCTTTTCTCCAGAGTAAGGCAAGTCCTCCTTTTGAGTTGTCCGCTTGGACAATCTCATAATTGTCAAAAGGTAAAGAGAGGGCTATTTTCTCCATTTTCAGCAGATTCACCTTGGTTTCCATGAGAAAGAGACCAAGGGGGGATGAGCTAGAAACGAGGCGCTTGAGTCCTCGCACTCCCGAGTGTCTTCCCAGCCCTCGACAGTTCCAGGAGATTATCTTCATTGCTGATGGGGGGGCAAGTTTTGGCTCGCCTCCTCAGCCTGTGTTGTGTCGTCCTCCACTGAAGGAGATGTGGAGCTCTTTGAACGAGCTTTGTTTTTTAGCTTTTCCCGGTTGGGGAAGGGAGAAGTGGAAAGGTGGGTAATTTTTTTACTCGGGTTTTCCTCCATAAGGTAATTCATATCTGAAAATTTTCTCTTATGGCCTTGGTGAATCAAAGTAGCGGTAACTTCCTTTTGTTGGGGCCCAAAATTTGAAAGTTCTGGAGATTGGATTATGGGTTGGGTTAACATCTCAGGTTGGCCGGAAGAAAAAAGGTCTTGGATAGTGGGTTTTTTCATGGGCTCATAGGAATTTTCTTCTGAAAGAGGCCCTGTAGCCTGGGCTTTTGAGAGGCCCATTTTTGCGGTTCCCGAATCTTCACTTGACTGGTCAATCGAAGTCAGCACTTGGAGAGGAGGAAAAATATCAGATATATGGCTTGTGGATGCAGCTTTCTTGGGCACAGTGATAGAGATTGGCTCTATATGTTCTTTTGGGGAAGCTTCCTTTTGATTTTGCTTCTCAGAGACGTTTTGAATGTCCTTTGTAGCAGA
The DNA here is from genome assembly GCA_003254975.1 of Ochetophila trinervis. NCBI lineage: Eukaryota > Viridiplantae > Streptophyta > Magnoliopsida > Rosales > Rhamnaceae > Ochetophila > Ochetophila trinervis. Next base: position 109,616 of record QANX01001408.1, read on the forward strand.
GAGATAGCCCTGGGTTAAAGAGTGTAGATTGTTTTCAGACTGCGATTTTTCATCAATTTTCTGAGTAGGGGGCAGAGTTGTAGACCGAGGATTTGACATATCAGTGTTCTCGGGGTCCGGGTTAAGCGTGTTTTCCACGCTTGCTGAAGCTTGTTCCCGGGGTGTCTCATTTTTCCGATTAGAGTCCCCGTCGTCTTCACCATCGCCGCTACGGATTGGGGTTTCCTTGCCGGAGAAAGTGTCGAATATTTCTCCTCGTGGGATTTCGACCCTTCTCAAAAACTCTCCTTCTCTGACGACTGTGTAGGCGTCCGCCTCTGCTCTCAACCAAGCTCCGTACAAATCTGCATTTGTAACTTGATTGTGGGAGGTAGAAGCTGTGCAGGAGATATTCACGTGACCTAGATGACCACAGTTGAAGCAGAAATCCATTAAGCGTTCATATCGGCATTGAATCCACACTCTTCTATTTTCGATTTTGTGTAGAAAACCCGAAGGAATTGGTTTCCTCAGATCGATCTCAATCTGCATTCTCATATATTTTTTTCCAACCAAATTAATTCTTGATGATGTTTCACATTGGATGATTCTGTGGAAAAGAGCTCCTAATTTGATAGCATTATCTTTTGTCATGTATTGTAGGGGTAGGCCGTGGATCTGGACCCAGAAAGTGGAGAAGTTGAAATCGATGGACTCAAGAGCAAGCTCCGGTGGCCATTCACGGAGTATCAGGTGAGATTTGTTTATAGACCATGGGCGTTTGTGCCAAATCCTGTTTCTGTCAGCAGTTGTTTTGAAAGTGAAAAGAAACACATTTGGGGATATTTGCTCTAATTTGACTGGGTTGTTTGTGAACCAGACTCTCTTGATGATCAATTGAGCAATATTCAGATGGATAGTTTTGTTTGAGAGGATTTTTCCTACTAAAGAGAGATTTGATAACTTTGCTGCATTTTCAGTGTCGGCCACCAAGTTGATTTCCAGCGGTTGAAAAGCTTCCATTGAATGGTTACTCAGATCAGACATCACCACCGATTAGGAACCGGAGTGTAAAAAGGCCTCAAAAGAAACCCACTGGAGTTACAAAGAACTCAAAGTCATAAGACATTTTCTAATCCTTTTTTATTTTATTTTTATTTTTGGTGTTTAAGGTGAGATCCACAATGATATCCTCAAGCTAGTTGAGGCAGACATTTTGGAGTCAAGCCTGTGATGTTGTTTTTGTGGGAGGCTTTGAGTCTTCTGTTGTTTTGTTAGTTCCTTGTTTTCCCAATGGTTTATAAAAGAAGTTTTATTCATCCAAAAAAAAAAAAACTCATTGTATTTTTTTTTTTTTTGGGTTAAGAGAACTCATTGTATCTCGCTAGCAAAAGAAACCGCTAAGCTTTTTTCTACTTTTCTTTTGTCGTTTATACAATTTTTTTTTTTTTTTTTTGGGTAGAACTTGGTTGCGTAACACTCATTTCACCATCAAAGCCAATATACAAAACGTTGCGCAAAAAATGAATATAAAAAACAAATGGTTTTGCTTTCCCAATCCCAGGTCCTCCGCTTCCGGAGAAACCAGGTTGCATATAAAAAAGATATTCTAATAGCACACAGTTTTTTTTTTGGCTCAAACTTCCAAATTACTTGGTCCTACTGCCTCTTGTTTTTTACTCACCACTTTCCAAATATCAAACCCTCCCCTATTTAAACACCAAAACCCACTTCAACTCTCTCAACACCAACACAATTCCAAAATAAACATTCGACGACCCAAATACAAAAAACAAAAATCCTCATTTTCCAAACAAAAATCAAAGCAAATATGAGCGCAGCTTGCAGAGCTTGGATTGTGGCAGCGAGTATTGGAGTCGTTGAAACACTAAAAGACCAAGGTGTTTGCAGATGGAATCATGCTCTGAGGTCGCTTCAACAGCATGTCAAGAACAACATCAGAACCTATTCTCAGACCAAGAAACTCTCTGCCTCTTCTTCTTCTGCTATTTCCAACAAGATTAATCGTTCGCGGGAGGAGAAAATCAGAAAAGTTATGGACTTAAGCTGCTGGGGTCCTAGTACTACTAGATTTTAGATCTTTTTTCTCATGTAATCTCAGTTTTTTCCATAAGGAAAAAAAATTAATTTTAATTTTCCTATCAATCTAAACATTCTTCTTTCCTAATTTGCCATTTTTTTTTTCTGTATATGGTCTTGACTCTAGAGCCTTTTCTTTTGGTACTATTGATTTGATTGAGCCTAAACTGTAATTGCAAGAGACTATAAAATTAGTTAGATCTGCACCATCTGGTCTAAGTGATTAAAATTTGGATGCTCAAATTTCTGTAAGTTTTTATCTTGATTGGACCGTCAAATTTGATTTTTATGCTCTTCATTACTTCTAATAAATGGCAAACAGATTTATTTTTTTTTTAATCAAAATATTATAATTTTTGTGGGTGGTTCATGTTTTAGTTCAGATTTTCAGAAAACCAGTGTCAATTTTGAACTAGGTAGGCATCTTTCCTTGTTCTTTGTTTAATAGTTAAACATACGCCTGCAAAATTAGGTTATTATACAAATATTTTGATTTAATTTGGGAAGACAATCTCAAAACATAGGAACTTTTAAATGAAACCACAATATCAATCCGGTTTGGTCTGACAAAATTAATACTTAAGCCAACAATTATTTTTCCCACATTTTTTAAAAATAAAACTAGTATTTTAATTACAAGTTTATATTTTAATTAAAAGAAAAACGATCTGGCCGTTGTCCTTTTCCAAGCTGCTCTGGTCCCACTGAAAAAGAAAAACCAGTTTCCACGAAGTAACTCTTTTGCGCTGGGACATATAAATACTTCTTTTCCACACTCCACAGGCCAGCTTAAAAGGGCAAATAAAAAAGAAAATTAATAATAATAATAATAATAAAAACGTCTGAAAAGCAAATGGTTTTACTACAAAATAACATGGGTTTTGCTTGCTCCAAAACTGCTGGTGAAGCCAGCCTTTTTTTCTTTTTCTGAAGTGAAAACAGCCTCTTGTTTTGCTTTCCCAACTTTATCGTCTGAATTCTCAACCCACCCACTAAAACTAAGTAATACACAAAACACACTCGCTTTCCCTTCCATCAATCCCAACAACATTAATACATGAAACCCAGAAGTAGCAGTACCTTCTAAATCTAATTTGTCCATCAAAGTAATTAATAGCAAAGAATAAGAAATATATATCTAAATGTTAAATTATTGATTTAAAAAAAAAATTAATCTGATAAAAAAATTTATTATCATATTTTATCTATATATATATAAAATGAGTTCAAGTACCTGAAATTGGATTTTACTAAGAAAAAAGAGTATTTGAAATCGATAACAGAATAAATATTTTATTAGAATTGTATACTGCCACTCGATCTCGACTTCTATCTTCTTTTTATAATCATCCTATTAAATAATAATAAAATAAGTTTAGTGCTCCTTTTTTGGTGAAACGTTTGTACCCAGCCTTTTCTGATCGATACCAAAAGCTATATAATATCTCAATTTTTCAGGTTTTGGAAGATATATTGGAGCAGTAATTTGAACTCAATCTTTCATATATATAATTGACATGAGACTTTGATTTTTCTGTTTTTTTTTTTTTTTCCTTTTTTTTTTTTAGGATAAAAGTATTTACATATATAGTAAATAACTGCTAGGATAATTACTTGTAATGCTCACAAACAAGTAATTTTTCAAATGGGCCTATGACCCTCATCTTATAAAGGCTTTGAAATCATTTTCAATTTAGTAATTTTTTTTTTAAATTTAATCTTATGTCTATTTTTTTTTTTTTTTAGGTATGAATCCGAGAATCACTTAGGACTCATTTGATATATTGTATTGTATTAAATTATATTGTACTATATTGTATTGTAATGTATTATATAATACATCTCATATATTTTGTGCAAAATTGTATTAAATTATATATACAATATAATATTTGATATACTATAGTATTTTATTGAACTATTTTATTAAAATTTAAAAATTTTAATTTTTGAACTTTTATTAAAGCTTTTAAATTTTAATTTTTAACTTTTATAAAGCTTTTAATTTTTACTTTTAATTTTATTAAAATTTTTAATATTAAAATTTTTAATACTTATCATTGGTAAGTTAAAAATATTAAAAACAGACAAATAGTAGATATAACTTAGATTGTGAATTTTACTTTTGTTTTTTTATTTTTAAGCTCGGCTAGCAAAAATTGCTGAGAAAATAATAAAAATTATAAATATAATCTAAAATGATGATATAAAATAATATATGTTTTCAATACTAACAAATTTGCCATTTGGCTAGTAGAAAAAATAAAAGATAAAAAATTAAAAAATTTAACAGTAGATATGCCCCAAGAAAAAATAAAATAAAATAAAAATCTGTATAGAAAAATTTATATGTGCAAAAAAAAAAATGATAAAGTGTATTATTTAATACAAAAAAATTTTGATGTATTAGTTATACATCATATCTTTAATTAAAATGTTAAAATGTATTATATAATACTATACAAAACTAACACCAAATACAATACTAACTTTAGTTAATATATTATATTCAAATAATACTCCGCCGGTACTAATTTTAATTAATCCATAATATACAACAAAAGTATAATCTAAAAAACTTACAAAACTACCAACAAAAATATGCTGACATGTAGAGATCGACACAAACCGATCAGATGAATAAATTGAACTATTTCGGTTCAGTTTTAATTTATGATCAGTTCTATTCGCATTAAATAATTTTTAGTCAAGTCAAATTAAATTGAATGACTAAATATATATATATATATATATATATATATTTTAATAAATAACTATATTTTTAATATATTTTTATATTATATAGTTTAAATAATAATGATAATAATAAAAAATATTATTATTATTTAAAAATTAAAAAACCATTAAAAATAAAAAAATAATACAGACCAAATCTTTCATACCAACAATGCTTGGTTTGATTTTTTCCAACATTGGTAAAATATAATTCGGTTTGCAAAAGAACAGAAATCGATCAGGCTGAACCGAAATTCACCTCTGTTGGCTAACTTATTAAATCAAGAATGATAGTATTAATATCATTTTAAGAAAATTATTTAAATGGCAGTTACTATTTCTATTAGAGTGTGCCAATAAAATTTCATATTGGTTAAATATGAATATCCTAAAAGGTATATGAGAAAGATATATTACTCTTCGTAAAAAAGTTAGCTTTATAAAGTGGAAATCTAAATTTTTTGGGATCTAACAAGTGGTAGTAGAGCTAATACCCAAATTAAAGCATGTGTACGAGTAAGATGAATTCCAAAATAAATTGAATAGTGGTGGCTCCATGATAGGACCATGATGGTGAAAAATAACTCTATGATCGACTATCAAAATTTAGTAATGAAAATTTTTTGTCTGGTAGGAGATAGGGACCTCCATGCCTATGCCATGAAGCTCCATGGTGACACAGTAATAGCTTTGGTGGAGACTTTTTGATAAGATATGATGAAAATATGTTGTCGGTTTGAAGGGTGGCAAAATAAATGACAGATGATTCTTTAGTTTGAAAAAATGATTGTTAGAGTGGAGAACAAAGTCCTCCAGTGGCTAAATATGAATATTTTCTAAAAGCATATAAGAAGGATAAATTACTCTACTTAACAAAATTGACCTTTTAATGTAAAACTTCAAACATCTAGAGACCTAACATTTTCTATATCCTAATTTTGAAAAAAAAAAAATTAGATTGTCTTTGCAATATACAAAATTTTTCCATTAAAATTAGGATAAATGATAAAAATCATAAAAAAATATTAAATTAAAAAAGCAAATTTAATTATTTTAAAATATACATCATTCTCGCTTCCTATTTATTAAATTTTGAATAGACTGAGATAGGCGGTCCACTTGATTTCTAAGGAGACGTAAAGCTGGTAAATGATTTTTACTTTTTATTTATCAGTTATCAAGTTAAATACATGTAGAAATAACTATACATAAGTATAACTACTAATTGTATGGATAAATACAAAAAATATTAAAACAAAAATAATATAAAATTGAAGATTACAAATCTACTATCTACCAGATTGTACTGATCCATTAATTTCTTCTCCCAATTTTTCATTTCCTCGACCTTCTACGAAACCAGGTTCCACGAAGTAGCGCTGCCGGCCTCTGAGAACACCCCCACTTGTCTCTCGGTTACTATGTTTTTTGTCAAATCATTTTCTTTCCTTATAAATAAAAATGAAAAATGAAAAAAGTCATTATCTTTTCTCACTGGATCCAAGTTCGACACGTATAATTAAAAACCGACTAAAAAAAGCAAATGGTTTTTGCACACAAATACCACTGTTTCTCCCAAACTGCTGCAACAGCCTCCAGTTTTGCATTCCCACACTTGGGTTCCCAAAAAATCTCACCCTCCCACTATATAAAACAACAAACACCCCAAGCTTCCACAAATCCAACACCAACCAAACAGCCCTTAGAAAAACTTGTTCAGCTAAAATTTTCTAAATTCCATTTTGTATTAGTTCCCAATTTGAAATTAACCAAGATGAGTTCAAGAAGCAGAGCCTGGATTGTGGCAGCGAGCATTGGAGTAGTAGAGGCTTTGAAAGATCAAGGCGTTTGCAGATGGAATCAGCCTCTCAGATCTATTCAGCAATACGCCAAGACCAATCTCAGATCGTATTCTCAGGCCAAAAGACTTCCTGCCCAATACTCTTCTGCTGTGTCTAACAAGATTAAAGCTGAAAAATTGAAGAAATCCGAGGAATCGCTCAGAACAGTCATGTACTTGAGCTGTTGGGGTCCCAATTGAGACCCTCTAATTTTCTTTGTATATATGTTCCCCATTTCAATGGAAATACACGGCTTTGATTTTCATCGTATCTTGTTTTACTTTTTTCTTAACAATTAATCTGTTTCGTTCATGTTTAAGAGAAGGAAAAGAAAATAAAATAAAATAAAAAAATAAACAGAGTATGCAATTAATATGCTCGAGGGGAAAAACAAAACAGAGTATGCAATTTTTGTTCATTCTGGAAAATGAATTGGATAGCAACAAAATCCAAAACCATGGTTGTGAGTGACCCACTGAAGCACAACTTGAGAGTAGAAGAAAAGACAGTGAAACTCATAAGATTATGTCCCTTTCTTAGTAGTGCAGTGTTCTGTATTCAATACCATGGATTTGTTTGAGAGTTGAGACTGCTTTGTGAAACCGCCTATTGTTCTTTGTTATAGTTCATTTCTTCTCTTGCTAGTAATTTCTGCACCTATATTGACGGTGATTTTTTCTCTAGCCACCTCGGTGACTCCAAGCTTACCCTTAATGTCATGTTTGGGTCCTTTTTTTTTTTCAATCCAAACTGAACTAAATCGGTGAATGAAACCAAATTCAAACAATGATCATCGGTTTCAGTCTAATACTATATTATTTTATATTTTAATTTTATTAATATGTTAAATTAAATAATTTAAAATTGTGAAATTATATTAAAAAAATATATATTTAGTAGAGTTGGTTCGATTTTGATTAAATTGTCCAAAGCAAAATGAATAGATTATAAGCCAAAAAATACACCAAACTGAATCAATTCAGTTTCATCGGTTTAGAATTCAGATCATTTTGTGTCCGTCCTAATGTTTACAAGCTTGAAATTGAGGAAATCGAGTTGGATCTTTACATTGCTTAAGTCTGTTTGTTTTTTTTTTTTTTTAAACTTATTTAGATCTAAGGTGTATTTTTATTTATTAACAAAAAAAAAGGTGTATTTTTATTTTGGGTAGAAATATTGAATTTTGAACTATGACGGTTAGATCTTTTGAATCTGATACCATGTTAAATTATTATTTATTTTAAAAATTTAAACTGATAGAATGTGAATTATAATTTCTTTTATATTTTATCTTAAATAAAACTGATAATATATCATATTATGTTATATTTATATTATTTTGTTTTTGTAAAGATGTTCATTTTTCGAGACCATTGAGAAAAAAAAAAAAAAAACACATCCATGGAAATATTAAAATTTTATCCAATTTGTCACTATTCATAAGTCCTATTTATCATATTATATTATGTTATGTTGTGTTTATGTAAAAAAAAAAAATTGTAGAGATTCATTTTCGAGACCATTGAAAAAAAATATGCATGCATGGAAAAAATTAAAATTTTATCCATTTGTCACTATTCATAAGTTATGCGTTTCCAAAATATCATTTTCTTTAATATGGGTCCTTTTTATATGCAGTATTATATTAGCTTGCATGGTAACATAGTGTATTGATTAATATATATTGTATTAGTCTATATTTATTATCATTGTACAGTGTTTGCTGTAAAAGCATAGCGTACTATTTTTTTATTTTTTAATTGAACAAAAGTTAAATATTAGCAATTCTTGCCTAAATCAATTCTTAAATGAGGAAGATAAAAAATATTTTACTTTTGGTCAAGCTGATTAAATATTTCTTTAATTTCCAACAAATATGTATATTTGAGTGATTAAATATATACATTTGTGTAAAAAAAAAAAAAAAAATTACGAACTGATTTTGACAAAGTAAAACAAAAGAAATAAATAAATTCCAACAAATATGTATATTTGAGTGATTAAATATATACATTTGAGTAAAAATAAACTTACTTAAACCATAAAAAAATGTCCAACTGATTTGGCAAAGTAAAACACAATAAATAGATAAAGGCTTAGTGTTGCAGGGAAAAAAAGACTAGTTATGTTTTTTTCTTTTTTTGTAAGTAAGACTCAGCCATGTTTTTTTTTTTTTTTTTTTTTCCTTGCAAAAAAAGAACATACATGTAGGGAGGTCATGGGCCTAAGAGTTATCTAATGAGTGGGTCAATTTCAGATATCTTTTCAACCTAGTGGAAGTACACACTAGAGCCCGTATCATTGGAAACTCACACCCCCTTGTACGGTAGCAGAGGAGAGGGACATTTGAGACACTTGAGTCCACATGTAGCTACCAAGACTCGAACCATAACTCTCGGACTTGTACGTGTAATGGTTCGGCTGTCTCCTACCACTGAGTTACACTCTCAAGTGTAGACTCCGGCATGCTTGTGTAACTTAAACCTACCTCCCACATGGGTTTAATTATTCATTATATAGGTCAAATTTTAGTGTGTCATGTATCATCAAATACGCCTTAGCTAGTAGCCTAATATGCTATCAATCGATAAATACTGGACAATATTATTTTAATATTATATAATTTTTTATACATAATACCAAATATATTGTATACTAAATTCAAACAGAATTGATCCATTATTTTTTTATTTTTTAATATCATTTTTATTTGTATTATCTTTTTCAAACACTATAAATTTAACTAAAGAAAGAAAAATATACATTTGATATCTATTTTGGGAATTTTAGCAAAAAATTAACTAAAGAAAAAAAAATACTTCGAAAATGGACTTTTCTCTAGCAATCTCGACACCGTGAACAACAGTATTATTGGATTCTATATTTGGTGTCCAACTTCAGTCGACACAATAATTATTGATTATTCTCGGTAAATGTTAGGTATGAGATGATAGATTTTTACATCTTTTTGATTTTAGTTAAAAAATTAAAAATTAATATTTATTAAATAAATATTTATTTAAAAGTTTTAAATATATATTTTAAAAAATATAAATATATATATTTATTTATTTTGAATTTAATTTTATATTTGATAGTTTATTTATTTATTAATAATTAACATTGGAAGTACCAATATTGAATTTTACAAGTTTATCTATCATGCAAATGCTATGTATTATTTAATGTGTAGTTTAAATATTAAAATACAAAAACAAAAGAAAAAATTAAATATTTATTTAAAACACTCAGTATAATTTATTTTAGAAAAATCATATCCACTGATAGGCCCCGTTGTTTTTTACTATTCGTGATAATCAAGCCCCACTTGTCTCTTTATTTCTATATTTATTAGCAAATCATTATCTTTTCTCACTGGACCAAGTTCGAAGGCACGGTACATAAATTAAAAACCATCTAAAAAGGAAAATGGTTTTTGCATACCAATACCATGGGTTTCTCCCAAACAGCTGGCGTGACAGCCTCCAGTTTTGCATTCCTACACTTGGGTTATCAAAAGCTCTCACCCTCCCACTATAAAACAACAAACACCCCAAGCTTCTACGATCCAACACCAACCAAACAACCCTTACAAACACTTGTTCAGCTAAGACTTCCCAAATCCAATTTGTATCAGTTTCCAATTTGAAGTTAACCAAGATGAGTTCAAGAAGCAGAGCCTGGATTGTGGCAGCGAGCATTGGAGTAGTAGAGGCTTTGAAAGATCAAGGCGTTTGCAGATGGAATCAGCCTCTCAGATCTATTCAGCAATACGCCAAGACCAATCTCAGATCGTATTCTCAGGCCAAAAGACTTCCTGCTCAATACTCTTCTGCGGTGTCTAACAAGATTAAAGCTGAAAATTTGAAGAAATCCGAGGAATCGCTCAGAACAGTCATGTACTTGAGCTGTTGGGGTCCCAATTGAGACCCCTCTAATTTTCTTTGTATATATGTTCACCATTTTAATGGAAATATGCGACTTTGAATTTCATTGTATCTTGTTTCGCTTTTTTTCTTAACAATTAATCTGTTTCGTTCATGTTTAAGAGAAGCCAAAAAGAAAAAATAAGTATGCAATTAGTATGCTCGAGGGAAAAAAGAAAACAAGGTATGCAAATTTTGTTCATTCTCGAAAATGAATTGGATAGCAACAAAACCCAAAACCATTCTTTAACTGACCCACTGAAGCACAACTTGAGAGTAGAGGAAAAGACACTGAGGCCCATGATTATTAAGATTCTGTCCCTTTCATGAGTAGTGGAGTGTTCTGTATGAAATTGTTTGAGAGTTGAGACTGCTTTATGAAACCGCCCTTAGTTTTAGTTTTAGTTCTTCTCTTCTCTTGCTAGTAATTTCTGCACCCCTGTCTTGCCGGTGATTTTTTTTCTGTGAGATTTAATCCTCAAAGCTCTGCCTCCATTCTCATTTTTATTTTTTTAATCGAATGAAATCTAATTGACCCAATCATCTTGGTTATAGTGTAATACTATGTTAATTCTGGTTACTTGCTATGGAGCGACAATAACTATGAAAGTTTAGTTCGAGAATGAGAAACCAGAGATAAAAATAAACTTGATATGCATTATATGAATTAATCACTTTACAGAATATTGACATCATGCTTATATAGCAAAATATAATTAACTAACTAATCACAGTAACTTGATATGCATTAAATGAATTAATCACTTTGCAGAATATTGACATCATGCTTATATAGCAAAATATAATTAACTAACTAATCACACTAACATTTATGACACGTGTTATTAATTAATACATCTTCTAGAAGATTCTAATATACGCCAACACCTCCTCCCCCACAAGCGACAGATGGGCAGGATTGACCATGCCAAGCTTGGATGTCAAGTTGCTGTGTTGAGTTGAAGGAAGAGCTTTTGTAAGAACATCAACGAGTTGCAAATGAGAAGGCAAGTGTTTAAGCTGCAAAAGACCTTCCATTACCTTTTCTTGAGTAAAGTGACGATCGATTTCAATGTGTTTAGTGCGCTCATAAAATATGGAATTCTTTGCAATATGTAAAGCACTCATATTGTCACAGTATAAAGTCACAGGTTTCGAAAGAGGCAGGCCAAGCTCATCAAGTAAGCGAGCGAGCTAAGCAATTTCAGAGGAAGCTTGAGACATTGCCCTGTATTTAGCTTTTGAAGAAGAACGAGAAACTGTCCTTTGCTTATTAGATTTCCAAGAGATAGGATAATTGCCTAACATCACCAAATAACCAGTGACAGACCTGCGAGAAATGGGACAAAAAGTCCAATCTGAGTATGTGAAAGCTTAAAGTTGAATACCACAGTGAGCTTGTAGGAGAATACCTTGACCTGAGGTGCCAAGTAAATACCGTAACACAAGCAAAACAGCTTGACAATGAGGCAAATGAGGTGATTGCATGAATGACTTAAGGTTTGAATAGCAAAATTCAAATCAGGTCGAGTGTGAGTAAGAAAGTTTAATTTTCCAATAATGATCCTGTAAAGAGTAGGATCATGCATGAGGTCACCTTGATATGGTAGTAATTTCAGATTCATTGGTAAATGAGTGACTATAGGCTTCAAAGTCCGGGGACAAAATTCCTGCAGCAACTCATGAGTAAATTTTCTCTAGATAAGGACTATATCGAATGAAGTATGAGAAACTTCAAGTCCAAGATAATAATTTAACCTCCTCAAATCCTTAATACCAAAAACTCTATCAAGATGACTCTTAAGAGCATGAATAGTATGGAAATCAAATCCGGTAACTATAATATCATCAACATAAATTGCAATAAGAGTAATATGGCCATTGTCTTTCTTTATGAACAAGGAATAATCATTTTTGGATTGTGAGAACCCCAAAAACTTCAATTCAATGCTGAGTTTGGCAAACCATTGTCGCGATGCCTGCTTAAGTCCATAGAGGGACTTAGTAAGCTTAAAAATTTGGCCTGGTTTGGCAACAAAACTAGGAGGTAGTTGCATGTATACTTGCTCATGCAAGTCACTGTGTAGGAAAGCATTATTAACATTAAGTTGAAAAAGATTCCATTTCTTAGTTGCAGCCATTACAATTATAGCTCGAATAGTAGATATCTTCTCCACGGGAGAAAAAGTTTCAGAAAAATCTATACCCTCTTGAGTGAAGCCTTTTGCCACTAAACGTGCATTGTATCTTTCCAAAATACCATATGCTTTCAGCTTAACACGAAATACCCATTTACAACCAATTGCTTTCTTTCCTTTTGGCAAATCAACCACTTCCCATGTATTGTTAGTGGTTAAAGCAGTGAGTTCCTTATTCATGGCACCAATCCAGTTTGGATCATTAGAAGCTTGAGCATAGGTGGTGGGTTCAAAGAATTGCTGGGGTTGTTGAATGATAGTTTGAAAAGAGAAAGGCAAATTGGTAAAGTTGACAAGATTGCACCAATGTGAAGAATGAGAAGTAATATGAGAACAAACATAATCATGGAAGTAGGCTGGTGGGTTGGGAGGAATTACTTAGAAGAGAAGAAACATGAGTGGAATCTGAGTTAGATATGGGATGGGAAGAATGTATAGTACCATGAGAAGAATGAGTAATGGTGGATGGAAAAATGGAGAAGTCAGAAGGATAAGAGAAAGAAGAAATGTCAGAAATAGGAAAAGGAAAAAAAGTAGGATTGAAAGTAATATGATGAAGAGGAAAACATGACTTAAAAAATTTGACATCTCGGGAAACCAAAATTTTATGTGAATCAAGATCTAAAACTTTATATGCTTTTCGATTATAAGCATAACCTATGAATACACAAGGAATTGCTCTAATTTGGAATTTATCTCTTTGTCATTTTAAGGTTGAAGCAAAGCATAGACAACCAAAAGCTTTGAGATGATTGTAAGATGGTTTATGACCAAAAAGAAGCTCATAAGGTGTAAGGTTGTGAAGCTTGGAGGATGGAAAACAATTAATGAGATATGTGGCTACAAGTACACACTCATTCTAGAAATTCAAAGGTAGCTTAGATTGAAAGTATAAAGCTCGAGCTGTTTCAAGTAAGTGTTGATATTTTCTCTCCACAAATCTATTTTGTTGTTGAGTATCAACACAAGAAGTTTGATGCAATATATCATTTTCAGAATAAAAAAATTTGGCTGAAGCATCTTGAAACTCTAAAGCATTGTCACTCCGAATGATTTTGACAATAGCTTGAAATTGTGTTTTGGCATAAGAAATGAAGGATTTAAGGATGGATAAAGCATTGCTTTTATGAGTTAAAAAATGAGTCCAAGTGGCTCTAGAGTAATCATCCACAATTGTAAGAAAGAATTTATAACCATTGTGAGAAATTTGATGAAATGGTCCCCAAATATCAATGTGAAGTAACTCAAAAATTTTAGAACTGCAATGTGAACTATGTGGAAAAGGTTGTCTATGTAACTTTGCTTTTGGATAAATTTGACAAAGAATGAGTTTTATTGATAAAAGAAAGATTTGGAATACATTTCATTGTATCAAAAGATGAGTGTCCTAAATGGTAATGCCACAAATCATGCTTATTAAGGTGAGTTGAAACTAGAGGAGAACATGCACTAGTACTAGAAGAACTTGAAATTGAAAAAACATTCAAATTTGGTAAAATGACATTACAATGGAAAGGAGATGGAATACTTTTATGAGCAACTGAACAAGAAACTTTATCAGCAACATATAGTCCACCAACTTGATTACCAAAGGTGATTGCCTTTCTCATTTCATTACTTGGTCCTGAAGGAAACAAGCATCGGATGTAAATGAAATCTTGCAAGACAAATCAGCACATACTTTTTGCAGTAAAAGGAGATTAAAATGAAAATCATGAACATGGAGAACCTTTTTAAAAATGAGATTTGAGTTGAGAATGATATGGACAATGTGTTTGACTCTAGCTTGTTTGCCATTTGGTAATGTAATGAAATTGGAAGTAGTTAGAGGTTCAAATGAAGAAAAAATGTTCAAATTTGGTGTTATATGATCTGTTGCACCGGTGTCTATAATCCATTCCAGATTGGTGTTAGAAGTGAGGAGACAAGCATGTTTACCGGCTAGAAAGCAATTTGCTGCCATTGAATCCATTTGCTGATTTGTCTATGAATTATTAAAAGTTCCTTTGTTCAGCAAAACCAAGAGTTGATGTACTGGTCCATGGCAAGAGTTGGAGAAGCTGTTGTTAAAGTGTTAGTTGATGAGTGAACTAAATTAGTGACCATATTGGCTGAGCTCCTTCGTCCTTTTGTGAATTTATATCCTGGAGGATAGCCATGCAACTTGTAGCATGTATCAGAAGTATGACTTGTGATTTTGCAATGAAAGCAAATCACATTCCTTTTGTTTCCCTGTCCTTGCTTAGAAAATTACTTGAGGCATTGGAATGATTCCCAAAATTTGTAGAATAATTGGCAAAAGCAGCAGAATCTGGAGTAATTTGGGTAGGATTGATGAATTCTCTATGTTTTTCTTCTTGAAAGAGAATGCTATAAATCTGATTAAGACTTGGAAATGGTTGTAACATTAATATGTTGCCTCGCATTACATTATAACTCTCATTTAGACCCATGAGGTACTGCATAACATGTTGCGTATGAATCAAGTCTGAAAAAAAAAAGGCTAATCCACAAGTACAGTCTGGAATAGCAATTAAGGAACTGGGTTCATCGAGAAGTCTTTTGAACTTAGTGTAATAGGAAGCAATCCCTAAATTACCTTGACCTAAAAAACTCAATTTTCGTTGAATTTGGTAAATTTTTGCTATACTTGATTTACCAAATCGTTCTTCTAAATCTTTCCAAATATCACAAGCAGTTGAACAGTAAACAATACTTTCAGCAATTTCAATATTCACTACATGAATTAACTAGGATATTACCATACTATTGCAATGTTCCCAGTAGCTTCGCAGAGGAGAACTCAAATATGGCTGCTTGCATGTTCCGTCGATGAAGTCGAGTTTATTTTTAGCCATTAAAGCAATTATCATTGATCTGCTCCAGTGATTGTAATTCTCACCATTCAGATTTTTTGTAACAAGTTTAATTCCGGGAAAATCACCATGGTGAAGAAAAAATTTGTGTGAAGCATTAATCGTGGTAAAAGTTTCTCGATTACTTTGTGAAGTTTTAGGTCCAGACATGATTGAAAAATTGGAATGAAGAATCCAAAAAAAATTATAATATGAGGAGAAATCACTTGCCAAAATTGAAGCAAAGTGAGAGAAAATGAAAAAAAAAGAAGAAGAAATTCAAACGGACTCTGCTTGGCTGTCAAGAAAACAGAATTGCAAGCGAAAAGAAAAAAAAAACTTATAGTACAGAAGAATAACAGAACAATGTTATTCGAAAAGAAAAAAATAGCAGTAAACCTGCTTTGATACCATGTTAATTCTGGTTACTTGCTATGGAGGCAATAACCATGAAAGCTTGAATATGAACAATGAGAGCTTGGGAATGAGAAGCCAGAGATAGAAAACTTGATCTGCATTAAAATGAATTAATAACTTTACAGAATATTGACATCATGCTTATATAGCAAAATATAATTAACTAACTAATCACACTAACAGCTATGACACTTGTTATTAACTAATACATCCTCTTGAAAATTCTAATATACGCTAACATACTATATTATTTTAAATTTTTAAATTTTTTTAAAATATTATTTTTTTAATTTAAATATAATATTATTAATATCTCAGATTATTAAATTATATTAAAAATATAATTATTTATGATAAAATATTAATATATGTAGTATAATTATTTGATTTGTATTAAAAATTGTCCAAAGCAAACCAAATAGATTATAAGCCAAAAATTAAACCGAACAGAATCAATTTAGTTTGATCAATTTGATCATAGAAGATGACATTCCGACCACACTAATGTTACAAGCAAGAAATCAAGGAGAACGAGAGACAAATTTGAGTTTCAAATTAGAAGGAACAAAATGACATCGTAAGGTTGCTTTGTAAATTAAAAATTGTTGAGGATAGATCTAACACCATGCGTGTTATATCAATTTTGTATTATACAATTTAAATCTAATATAATAAGTTTTGATGTTAAAAAAGTAAATTTAGGTTCTAAAAATTACAGGTAGATGCATAGTGTATTAATTTTACTGTCATATTTATGTTAAATTTATTTTATCTAAACTTGACTAATTGAATTTCATTTTGAAATATGTGAACCTAAACTTTTAAAAATACGAATAAAGTCATATACATATGTTAGAATTTGCTAGTTCTAATTAGGGTTTATTTGTTCCTCTCCCCTACGGGAGAGCACAACAAAACTTTGGATCTTTAGTGGAAATGAAATTTGCATGAAAGATTCAAGGTTTTTTGTTGTAGACTCATGTCGGATGTTCTCCCGACAAAAATCCTTGTTGAGACAAAGATTGGGTTTGGTGGATTTGATTTGCTGGCTATGCAAAGACCTCGTGCTTTTGTTTAAGGAATATAGTTTCTCTCGAGCAGTGGCTTTTGCAGAGAAATGGAGGATTCAGTTGGACAACATTGATTGTGCTTTGGTGGTAGTTCTGGTGCAGTGGTGTCTAGATCCCAGAGGTTTGGTTGGATCCACAAGCTTAGGGGATTCTAAGTCACTAATTTTTGTTTATCTCTTCTATGTTCTCTAGAATGCTAGGAATAAAAAACTTTTTGAGCAAAGTTTAGACGTAGCCCTTTGTGGTGAGAAGTTGGGAGAAGATGGTGGAGAAGTTTGCAGGAGAGGTCAAAGAAGCGAGTCAAGTTAAACAGCTCCTTAAGCCGTATGATGCTTGGAGGCTTCATGTGGAGGGCTGCTTGGTAGTTCACGTGGATGTAGCTACCAATTTGAATTGCTTTGCGGCTGGGATGGTGGCTCTCGATGGGGCAGAAAGAGTTGTTTTTGTTGGCTCCACTACTTTCGAAGCTATAGAGGCAGAATTGGCAGAGAAAAATGCTCTATTGTGGACTTTTAATCAAGCTGTCAAGGAGGAATGTAATGGCATTATGATGCTCAAGTGGTTGTGAACCAAGTTCTTGACTTTTCTTGTTTGGAGAATTGGAATTCTCGCAATATCCTATTGGAGTTGCATTATTTGTTAGCTTGTAACCCCTGGACAATCTCTTGATTTTCAGGGGTTTTTTTGTTGATAGAGAGGCCAAGCTGGCTCTTGAAAATAACTCTGATTTTATTTCTAGGATCTCTTCGGTAGAAGAGATTCTCTATGCTATGCTTTCTTATAATCGAAGAGATTCTCTCTGCTATGCTTTCTTTGTTATCTGAGGAGGAGTCCCCCTTATTTTTGTAATTTCTATTTTCAAAAACATTTTTGTGCTATTATTGCAGAAGTTTCATTAAAAACAAAAGGAAAAAAAAAACTAGGGCTTATTTGATGTCACAACTAAAATGCCACGTAATAAAAAAAACTAAAATGTCATGGTGATCATTTTGGACTTTTTTTTTTTAAGTACCAAATTTCAGTAAAGTTAATCATATTCAGTATGAGATTTTTTTTTACCTATTTTCAGGACCATCGAAGAAAAATACACACACGTGGAAAAGTTAAAATTTTATCCATGTATCACTGTTTATATGCCATATGCTTTTTAAAATATTTTTTGTCTTGAAGGTTTGTCTACTCACATTTAAACAAAACTTATTCAACATATTTTTATTTTTAAATTTCATTTGTTTCAAAAATTTTAAATTTATTAGAAAAAGTCAAAATATTCATTTTGATATATATTTTGTTATATATATCAAAATATTCATTTTGAGTTTTTTTGTGTGAAAAATGAAATGAAATTTTTAAATTTACTAAAATAAGTTTTTTTTTATGAATAAAAATGTATTTTTAGAGTTTAGTTTTAAAATTTAAAACAACTTTTATCGTGAATTATAACGTTTGATTGTCGATAACGAATTGGATAGAAGTGCTTACCACATTCATTTGGAAAATTTCAAAAATTTGAAAATTTTAAATTTTGTTATATCCCCTATTTACTCGCGTGGACCTTTCCAATGAGTTCAAGTAAAAGCTTTTTTTTAAAAAAAAAAAAAAAAAAAAAGTTCAAGTAGAAGTTGTAAATTTTAAGAAACCATGAAATTTTTTTTTTTTTTTATATTTCTGCCGTTAGATTTAGCAATGTATTGTATCGTGTGGTATTTGTGTTTTTGTCAAAATTTTCTCATTCAAACTCGATCTGTTAAGCATTCGTGTTAAAATATATAAATTCAAACTCATTTATAAAATTATCATGTAACTCGTTAACACGTTAATTTATTTTTAAAATTATTTTAAAAAATAATAAAATATATTTGATTTATAATTAATAGTCTATACTAAAAAATAAATGAAGCAAAGATAAATATAAATATTTGTATCTTTTTATAAATAAAAACTAAAATAACATACTTAATACATGTTAAAAAATAACAAACTATACAAACGTAATATTTAAATCATTCTACAAATGAATAATAAAAATCTAAAACAATATTTTTTGAAATAACAATAATACATAAACATATTCAATTTCAATTACATTTTTATTTTTTGCATAGACAATCCGATGCATATGACATATTCAACCATAATGAGCATAACCTCAAAGGCAAAGCACATAAAAAAAAGTTAAATTGTATATTATTATCCAAATTGATATAGAAAAATTAAATAATGCATACCACTCAAATGTCATTACTTCTAATCATCAATAGAAAATATGGTAGAATATTGTCCTAATTTAGCTTGTTCAATACTCAATGTAATGGCATTTTCTGTGAATTTTTTTAAATTAATAACATCATCTAAAACTAAATATATAATAAAATAAAAAATATTAATGTTAAAAAAATAATAATATATATAAGTATAATTATAAATTATTATTTTTGTCTAAAAAAATAATCTGTTATACATAATAAAGCATGTAGTATATATAGTTTTATTAATAAATTAAATTTTTTATTTTATTAATAAATTACTAAATTGCATTAAAAAATAATAGTCGTTTGATACGTCTAATAAGTTTTTATAAATTAACCTATTAAAAATTCAAATCTATAAAAAAAAAAAATTAGTGTTCGTATGGGATCGTGTAACGAATTATATTGAAATTTATCAGATTTATATGCCGCGTTGCCTCTTTGGAATCGAGCCCCACATGTCTCTTCATTAGTGTGTGTGTATATATATATATATATATATATTTTTTTTTTTTGAATTCATTAGTATATTTACTAGCACATCATTTATCTTTTCTCACTGGACCAAGTTCGAAGGCACAGTACATAAACTAAAAACCATCTAAAAAAGCAAATGGTTTTTGCAAACAAATACTGTGGGTTTCTCCCAAACTGCCGGTGTGACAGCCTCCAGTTTTGCATTCCCACACTTGGGTTCTCTAAAAATCTCAGCCTCTTATATAAAACAACAAAAACCCCAAGCTTCCACAATCCAACACCAACCAAACCCATAAAAAAAGTTGTTCAGCTAAAACCTTCCCAAATTCCAATTTGTATCAGTTCCCAATTTGAAATTAACCAAGATGAGTTCAGCAAGCAAAGCCTGGATTGTGGCAGCGAGCATTGGAGTAGTAGAGGCTTTGAAAGATCAAGGCGTTTGCAGATGGAATCAGCCTCTCAGATCTATTCAGCAATACGCCAAGACCAATCTCAGATCGTATTCTCAGGCCAAAAGACTTCCTGCCCAATACTCTTCTGCGGTGTCTAACAAGATTAAAGCTGAGAAATTGAAGAAATCCGAAGAATCACTCAGAACAGTGATGTACTTGAGCTGTTGGGGTCCCAACTGAGACCCTTTAATTTTTATTTTTAGTAAATAGTTCATCGTATTTCAATGAAATATACGGCTTTGAATTTGATCATATTTCCTTTTTTCTTTTCTCAAGCAAAAAAAAAAAGAAAAAGAAAAAGAGAAGTGGAAGTTGAAAAATGAATTAGCGACAAAATCCAAAACCATGGTTCCCACTGATTCACTGAACCACATGATAACAATTAATTTAATATTATCTTTTCATGCCTAGTGCAGGCTCTGTTGTGTTCTGTACTCAATACCATTAACAAACCCAATTTACATCTAGTTCCTAACTACAGCAGCTTTCGTACCTTTTCCGTTTTTTAATTCCTAACGTTCAACTTGGGAGTTTAAGAATTACGTGTAAGCGGGGCTTTGAATTGTGGCAGCGATCATTGGGTTTTCATCATCTCTCACTCTGTTTTTTTCATTTTTTATTTTTATTTTTTTGGCAATTTAGCAAGTTATAGAAATGTGTGTTCTCAAGAAGTACCAAATTAAAATTAATTTGGTCTTTTTACCAACAAAAAGAGTAAGAAGGCAATTTCTTGTCGCTAAGCTGCTTTGATGATAAATTAGTCATGTATACGGTAAAGTTCTGTTTGACAGTGTACTACTTTTTTCAGTAACATAAGGACTCGGAGAAAGGATTTCAAGAAGAAGGATTTCACTGCGAAACCACCACAAGAGACTGTCATGTAATTTAAAAAGTTTGAATGAAATAATAAAAAAGAAATGTTATTTTTTTGATATAAGTAAATTGATGATATTTTAAAATTTAAAATTTAAAAGATAAAATTGTATTTTTTGTTGTTGAAAAAAATGCATTTATAGCATAAAAAACCTTCTAAAACAGAGGATTACACATCATTTTTTCCCAACCTCTCATTGATCAAAATCAACTTAATATCCAGTGGGAGGTGTTTGACATTAGAATTATCAAAAAATAAAGAAGAATTCCTGACAAAAGAAAGTAATTTGTAGAACTCCTAAGTGGATGTCCCAGGTTTCTGGTTCAAGGTCAGCGTTTATGGCTCTTATGAGGACAGCCGTATCAGAGGACCAAATCACATTGGACGATCCTTTTGTTTCAATGATCTCGGAAGCCCATTCCACAGCATGAAGTTCAGCCAACATTGTTGTGTTGTACACCAAAGTCTTGGTCATGATGAGAATCATTTCCCCCATTTCATTTCTAACCACCAAACCAATAGCAACTTTCCCAATTTTGAAAGCTGCATATGTGTTAACTCCAACCTGCCGTCACTTCTGATGAGTAATTTTAGAATAAGATAAATTGGAAACTGTTTTGGGTAAAAATTTATATCTTTATTCAACATAATCGGCTAGTTATATAGCCAAATAGTTGAAACTAAATCCAAAATAATAGGTCACTAGGCCACTATCCTAATAACAAGAAATCATCAACTAAACAAAACAATATCTTAACAATCCTAAGCAATAGTTCTTAGCAAGCAACAGCAATAGAATTTAGTTCCCCCCCTAATGACCAAGTCTCCCTAGACAACTCCATGTCAACCTGAGTCTTCCAATGCTTGGCCATGCACGTAAGTGCACACATCAACTTCCTCCCTCCTCAAAGAACCTTGTTCGCAAGGTTGAAATTTGGATAAGACATGGAAAACCTCCAAACATTTTCCCACGTAGCATCCTCCCGGGATCCGCCCTGCCACTGAACCAAGATTTCCGTGCGGGGACGATATGTACCTTTCTGTACAACTCTCCGATGCAGGACAGCTACAGGTTGAGGAACAAATACTGCATCATCTGTCGTAGGAGGCAAAAGAATGGGTGAATCAGGAAGCGACCCAACATGCTTTTTAAGCAAGCTTACATGAAAGACGTCATGTATGCGAGAGTTGGATGGTAATTGAAGTCGATAAGCAACCTTGCAAATACGCTCCAAAATCTAGAAAGGTCCAAAGAAACGCAGGGCAAGCTTCTGTGAGGCACATAATTGGATCGTTGTTTGCCTATACGGTTGGAGTTTCAAATATATCCAATCACCCACTGCAAGTTGAACATCGCGACGATGCTGGTCAGCAAAGGATTTCATTCGGTCATGGGCACGAAAGAAATGATCACGCAAGACATCTATTGCATCTACTTTGGATGCACCAAGAACATAGGAAAGAAGAGATGGAGGCTTAATTCCATAAACATCTTCAAAAGGTGTCATGCCGGTGGAGGAATGAAAAGTAGTGTTGTAGCTATATTCAGCCCAAGGCAACCATTCTTTCCACTTCCTTGGCTGCCCCCCCCCCCCCCNCCCCCCCCCCCCCCCGCGCAAAGCAATGAAGATATTGCTCAAGAGTTCAGTTAACTACTTCTGTTTGCCCATCGGATTGTGGATGGTAGCTTGAAATCATGCAAAGTTTGGTTCCTTGGAGTTGGAAAAGTGATTTCCAAAAGGCACTTGTAAAAACTTTGTCATGGTAAGAAACAATGGATTGTGGAATTCCATGAAGGCGCACTATATCATTTATGAAGACCTTAGCAACCATGAGAGTTGTAAAAGGGTGAGTTAGTGCCATAAATTATGCCAACTTGGACAATCGATCCACCACGACCATAATAACAGTACAACCATGAGAGGGAGGTAAGCCCTCAATGAAGTCCATGGATATATCACTCCATATCTGATTCAGTAGTTGCAAGGGTTGCAACAGTCTCGCAGGGGTCATGGAATCATATTTATTTTGTTGGCACACGCAACACTCAGATAAAATTATGGATTGATTGGCACATGCCTGGCCAACGGAAATCGTTGCGAAGCCAATAGAGAGTTTTATGGAACCCAAAATGCCTCCCAGTGGGAGTTGAATGGCATTCTGCCATTAAAATATGTACTAATTTTGATGATGGATTTAATAGTACATTGCCCTGCTGAAACCACACGCGCTCGTGGAGAGGAAGTAAGAGTGGCATAGTATGGATCTGTCTTGCACTCCATTAGCAATTCATGCCACCAATTCGCTTCAGGCTTGGAAATAGAAATAAAAGAAAGGCTTACCCGAGAAAGAGAGTCGGCTGCACTATTTTCTTTTCCTCTCTTGTATTCCACTTGATAGTCATATCCCAATAGTTTTGGCAACCAAAGGGCTTGCGCGGGAGTTGTGATACGCTGTTCCAAAAGGTATTTGAGACTCCGTTGATCCGTGCAGACTGTGAATGTTTTTCCCAAAAGGTAGGGTCGTTACTTTCGAATGAACTTAACAACTGCTAGCATTTCTTTCTCATAAGTGGAGAAATTAATAGCTGTCCCTTTTAGCGTTTCACTGTAGTAGGCAACCCGCTTATGATCCTGCATCAATACTGCTCCTATGCCAGACCCACTTGCATCACACTCAATGACAAAGGGTTGGTTAAAGTTGGGAAGTCTTAGAACTGGAGCACGGCTAAGGGCTTGTTTGAGAGCCTAAAATGCCAACTATGTTTCTTGGGTCCAACAAAATCCATTTTTAGAGAGGAGGTGATGGAGAGGAGCAGCCATAACACCGAAATGGCGTATGAATTTTCGATAATAACCAGCTAACTTAAGAAAATCGTGAACCTCACGCACTGTGGTGGGTCTTGGCCAATCTTGCACTGCCCAAATTTTTTCGGGATCTGTGCTAACACCTTCATGAGATGATGTGTCCTAGATAATCCACAGAATTGACTGCAAAAACACACTTTGAATCTTTTGCAAATAGGTGGTTAGCAGACAGAATGTAGAGTACGGTTTCAAGGTGCTGCATATGCTCTGCCCATGTTTGTGAGTATACCAAAATATCATCGAAGAAGACCAAAATGAAACGTCTTAGATAAGGACGAAATAAATCTTTCATCAAGCTTTGAAATGTAGCTGAATCATTCTTCAATCCGAAGGGCATGACGACGAACTCATAATGACCTTCATGAGTTTGAAATGCTATTTTAGGAATATTTTCTTCCCGTAATCTGGTTTGATGGTATCCTGATCATAAATCCAATTTGGAAAAGTATCTTGCCTTGTGCAATTCATAAGGAGTTCATCAATCACAGGAATTGAGTATTTGTCTTTGAAGGTCACAACAATCAAGGCCTGGTAATCAACACAAAAATGCCACTCTTCTTCTGCTTTCTTAACTAGCATAATCGGTGAAGAAAAAAGGCTATTGCTTGGTCATATAAGGCCTGACTGTAACATGTCGTGCACCATCCTTTCAAATTTTGATTTTTGATAGTGAGGGTATTTGTATGGTCGAACGGTGATAGGATTGGTGTTGGGAAATAAAGGAATTTGGTGGTCGTGGATACGTGAAGGAGGAAGAGTTTGTGGAATTTCAAATACTTAATGAAAATCAAATAACAATTTTCCACATCTTTTAGGTAGGCGACGAATGTGATGTGGGCTGTTGTAGGAAGAAGTTGAATAAAGAATCCATATGCAGTTGTGACTCTTTGTAGATCCTTATCTGAAAAGATTCAATTTTTGATTGTTGAAGGCCTTGAAACACGTGGTATTTCCCATCTTTCTCAAATGACATAGTATGTTGAGAATAATCAATATTAATAGGCCCCAATGTTGCTAGCCATTGTACCCCTAGAATCAAAGAGCATGCTGCTATGGGAAAAATATAAAAATCTGCTGCGACTTGGTAATCTTGAATTCTTACCGTGAGATTTTTACATTGCCCCCGGCAATCGATCATTTCCTTATTAGTGACAACGACTTGTAGCTTTTGGCATTTCTCCATAGGTAGTCCAAACCGGTTTACTATCATTTCATCAATAAAGTTATGGGTGCTTCCACTGTCGATGAGGATGGTAAGTTGCTTCCCACATAACATTCCAACTACTCGAAGTGTTTGGGGATGGTTGACGCCAGCAATTGCATGAAACGAAACTTCTGGAATTGTGGCTGGTTCGTCTTCTTCATTCTCAGCAATTGGCTTATCCTCTACTTCATATTTTGCGGTGTCTTCCATCATAAACAACTGAGGTCGTGTACAGCGGTGCCCAGGCATGAACTTCTCATCATAGTAATAGCAGAGGCCTTTCTCCCGACGTTCACGTGTTTCCTGATTCAAAATCTGTCGAACCGTAGTTGGTTGTTCTTCAGTGGATGTGCGTACAAATGGGTTGGTGAGGCTCCCAAGATTCCCGTGGCTGGTGTTTGAACAGGTCGTGGATTCGTGTACGCCGGTGATTGTCGAGAGGGAAGGACTTTTCGTTGCAAGGAATTGTGTTCCTCAATCAACCAGGATACACCAATGGCTTCCGCCAAGGTATGCGAATGTTTGATTTTTAAGTCCAGGCGAATTTCATCTTTGAGGCCATCTATGAAGCAGCCTATAAGGAAGGACTCTGGAAGGCCATCAACGCTGTGTGAAAGCCTCTCAAAAGACTCATGGTAAGCTTCCACGGTTATGGTTTGGCGCAGCGTTGTAAGTGCTTCCGAGGGGTCCTCAAAATCTGTAGGACCAAAACGTAGTAGCAGTGCCTTGGTAATTTCATTCCAAAATATTAGACCTCTATACTTGGTATACCATTGAATACCATTGTAAAGCCATTCCCTCAAGATGGAAGGAGGCTAGAGGCACTTGTTGATCCCCTAATATATCATTATAACTGAAAAATTGCTCAGCTTTATATATCCAACCATTTGGAAATGTTAATTTGTAAAGATGCTGGCAGGCGTTTCCTTAGGCAGTGCTTGACACACCCATGGTGAATGGGTTATCCACCAGTGGTTGCGCGGGGACTTTGAGACATCTTTAAGGATTGTAGCTCCATAAAGACTCTTTGAAGTGTGCTGTGAACTTGATCGAATTGTGTTTCATGTCTTGAGATTGCTTAACTCACCTGATTTCGGAACTCTGCATTAGTTTTGCCTCGGTCTCCATTCCTAACGCGGCTATGATACCAAAATGATGAGTAATTTTAGAAGAAAATAGATTGGAAATTGTTTTGGGTAAAAAGTTATATCTTTATTCTTCATAAACGGCTAGTTATATAGCCAAACAGTTGAAACTAATTCCAAAATAATAGGCCACTAGGCCACTATCCTAATAACAAGAAATCATCAACTAAACAAAACAATATCTTAACAATCCTAAGGAATAGTTCTTAGCAAGCAACAGCAACATAATTTAGTTCCCCCCCTAATGACCAAGTCTCCCTAGACAGCTCCATGTCAACCTGAGTCTTCCAATGCTTGGCCATGCACGTAACTGCACACATCAACTTCCTTATCAAACATCTTTGAGGGCTCCAAAGATTCCTAGAATTCTCTAGCCCTCAAGAAATTTTCCACATTTGGTTGAACATGAATACCATCTTAAAGAACTCAATTCCACCTTCATTCACTATCTTGTTCTTGTAAAACCAGCAGTATTATAATAGAAAGCTAAAAAACACAGATTGCCAATTACCCTCTCTGCCTCCCACATCTCTCTCCTCAGAGTTAATACAAAAAGTTATAATATTTATAATATTATTTGCTTCCCAGTTGTCCAGCCGAAATCCCCAAATACTAGAAAAAGGCAATCATTTTCTCCCTCTGACATTCCTTGAAAAGGTGGAACAACGACTCCTCATCTGCTCCACAAATAGGACATTGCAGTTCTCCCGAACCAATCCTTTAGATCATAACATCTCTAGTAGGGATTACTCCTGCGTACACTCTCCATAAAAGATAACTGTAGCCGAGCATGTAACTTCAGCTTCCAAATTTTTCCCCAAAGCACTGAGAAATTATCTCCAGATTGATTTGTATTCAAGTTGTAACAACTGCTAACTGAGAATCCTCTAGAGTTATTGTCAAGCCAAAGCAATTTGTCCTTACAGAGTAATCTCTGACAAGGAATATCGAGAATGTGATTCGACTTTTCTTCACTAAACAAATTCTTGACCACCCTTTTATTCCACCATTCCCCATCCTTGTTTCGTAACTATGCTACTGTCCTTATAGACCCACATTTTGCTTTCTGTCCCATTTAGTTCGGGGATCTACAGATCATTCCAAACATTGGTCGAGAAACTGTTTCCAATCTGAACACAAGTCCCTCTAAGAATCCATTTTCTAGCATTGATAATACCCTTCCACACAAAAAAAGGCATTAGTCTTTAGTTCATGCTGAATAAAGGACTTCCCCTTGAGGTATTTTGCCCTTAGAACCAGGATCCATAGCAATTCCCCCTCCCTAGCCATCATCCAGCCCAATTTTGATTAGAGCAATGTATTAATGTATGTGAATCTTCGAAGGCCCAATCCTCCTAGATCTTTGGTTTGTAAATCTCATCCCAAGTCTTCAAAGTCATGTACCTTTCTCCGTCTGAGTTATTGGACCACTATAATTTCTTTATTAGGCTATCCAAGACTTTGCACATTCCTGTTGTCACTTTAAAAGTTGATATTGTATATGTGGGAATAGCCTGTAAAATTGTCTTTATCTATACTACTTTCTCTGCCTTAGAAAGAGTTTTCATCTTCCACCCCTCTAGCCTTTTCTGAATTCTTTCCTTTAGTAGACCAAATTCTTCCGTTTTATTCCTCCCTAGAATCAAGGAATTACCCAAATAGATTGAAGAAGATTCCATTTCTTTGAAACTAGTGATCCCAGAATCCTCTTCTTCTCCTCTAGGGATGTACTCTTCGAGAAGTAGATGTTAGATTTTTCCAAATTCGCTTCCTACCCCGACCAAGAGTAGTACCTCTTAATATTTCTCTTGAAAGATTTAGCATCTTTCTCACTAACTTGACTCATCACCAGTAGATCATCTGCGTACATTAGCTGAGTAATTGCCAGGGCATTGCTATCCATTTTAATTCTATGAAATTCTCCCTTAACTTCCTCTTTGTCCATTAACCAAGTGAAAACCTCCGAACAATGAAGATAAATGATCTCCCTGTCACAAACTGCATCTCTGTTGAAAAGACTTCAAAATACTCCCATTCAAAAGCAAAGAAAAAGACACTGAACTTAGACAACTATGAATTAGCCCATAAAAAGTGTTCATTGAAACCACATGCTTTTAAAACTCGAATAAGAAAATTTTATTCATCTTGTCATAAATTTTTTTCATATCAAACCTCATCCCCATCATATCATTTTTTCCCTATGCTTCCGCACTTTGTGAACCATTTCCTAGGCTATAACAGAATTCTCAGCCATCTATCTTATTTTGACAGAGCTTTTCCACCATTCCACTCAATCTAGTAAGTCCCTTGATCCGGTGACACGAGATAAAATTGTTCTCAAGCTAAATTTAAGTAGTGAATGATTTTAACATTAATAAATATCAATTGCTATCATCATTTAATATTTTGAGTACTTAAATATCCTACCGAATTGATCGACTTTTATTTTTTCTTTTGCCTTTTGTGCTGAGAAAAAAGATTTGATTCCCATTGCATATTTTGGTCTCATTGTCATATATGATACATGTTTGTTTGTATGGGTTTTTTTTTTTTATATAATATTGTAGTAAGAGAAATATATATTATAAAAATAATATAAAGCTGAAGCTCCATAGTGTCGGCCAAATTTATTTATCATCCTGGCGTCACCTCTTATAGGTCATCACAAGAAGATGCAAATGTAAAGTAAGGAAACAAGCAAAACCACTGGTTTTGGACTTGGGTGTTCAAATACAAATACCACTTCCCTCCGTTTTCAATAAACAACTTGCTGGAAGACTGGAACTGCCTCTAGTTTTCGTACTAGTTACTAGTTTTTTATTTTGTTTTTTATTCAAATATTTCACTATCTAAAATTACATATATAAATATATGTATATATGACTCTCCGCTCCCTAAAGACTAAAGAGCAAGTAAAAGAGCCTCTAAAACACTTCTTTTTTCCTTTCTACTACTGACATACTATTTTTAAGAAATATCAAATATGAGTTCAGGAGGTATTACTGGAGCAGTTGAGGCACTGAAGGATAAAGGAAATTCCAGGTGGGATGGTGTTTTGAAGAGCAATTTCAGATCAAACACTCACCCACTCTCTGCCTCGTCTTCTTCAGCCATTTCTAACAATGTGAAGCAATCCAAGGAGTCCCTGCAGAGAAAAGTCATGGAGTTAAACTGCTGGGGACCCACCACTGTTAGATTTTAGAGACTTTTTATTTTTTTATTTTATTTCTTACTGTGATTTCCTTACTTCATTAATTAAACATCCTCCAATATATTAACCCAGTTTTGTTCTCTCTCTCTCTCTCTCTCTCTCTCTCGATGTTTCACTGTAATTTTGGCCTTAAATGTAGTTTGTCTATTTTCCATCACTGATTTTGAAGATAATATATTTAAATGGTGCTATTTCTTTTTCAATTTTAATAGTACAAAATAAGTGACTAGCATAGTAGATATTCGAAATAAATTAAAACCGATAGTGACAAATGTATATATTAAAAAGTCTATGTTTACAATAACTTTTTTAATTATCTTATTTTATAGAAATAATGTTTACAATTAATTATTTGTTAATTAATAATCCATTAGCTATAAAGTTTTAGCCATTTAATAACCACCTCTTTTCCTAACCAAATATGGTGCAACACGCGCACACACACACACATACACACACATATATATGCACCCAACATTAAAAGAAATAACTTAAATTAGCTTAAATTGCATCTTTTAAAGCCTATACTCACTTTTGAACCATCTATCTATCCTATCTGAAACAGTCTTAGAAGGAAACCAATGTCTCAAACAAAACTAAATTCTCCATTTTCGTACTATTCAGCAGCAACCTTCGGACAGACTACTACTCCAAAAGTCCAACTAATATATATTTTACAACTTCTCAAAACTACACTTCCCTTCTTTTCTTCAAATTTTCAAAGTTACTTTTGCAATCCTTCAAGTTATAAACACATAATTCAATCTCTTCATTCAATACATTATAGCAAGCTATCTATTGATCCGAGTCAAACCTTTCAAGCATGACTAAACAATCAATTGCTCACTAAAACCCACCGAAATAATATCGGAATATTCTCGAATATTAATTCAAAGAAAGAAATAAATTTCTCAACTTTACTCATCCCTTATCTTCATTTATGTAACAACCATTGTCTAAGCAAAACCAGAAATAATGAATTTAATCTATTTTTCCTGAGCCACCATTTGGTTTTTATAATTTTTTTATGAGTTTAGCTATTTATTATCATTAGCATTTATCAATGGTAGAATCATATAATACTTAATAATTGACTGTATTTAATTATAGGTTTAAATGCATTTTAGTACTTTTTAAAATTGAATTTGTTTACTTAGGGGTCTCTACAATTAATTTGTGCAATTGATACTTTCTAAATTGAAAAAAGTTGCACATTTGTCCAATGTAGTTAAAATTGACAACAAAAAGTTGCACATTTGTCTAATTTAGTTAAAATTAACAAATTTTATCAATTTAAAATTAACATATGACCCTCAAAGTTATTATTTTCATTTTTTCTTGTACCAAAAATTTAAAAAAAAAATTAAAACATGAAAAAAAAATTTAAAATTCATTTATAGTTTTTTTTTTCTCTTTCTTAATTTTTATTTTAAGTTTTTGGTAAAATTAAAAATGAAAAAAATAATTTTGAGGATCATATATTAATTTTAAGTTTATATAATTTGTCAATTTTAACTAAATTAGACAAATAAACAACTTTTTTTTGTCAATTTCAACTACATTGGACAAATGTGTAATTTTTTTCAATTTAGAAGGTATCAATTGTACAAATTAATTGTAAAGACTCCTAAGTTGACAAATTCAATTTTAAAAAGTACTAAAATGCATTTAAGCCATATATGTTGGCTTTTTTGTGTGAAAAAATTAATATAAAAATATAAATATCACAAAACATATGAATTCCATTAAGTATAATGATGAAAAATAATAATTTTTTTCCCCTTTCGAGGCTATATGGAATAATGGAGTCTTAATATCAAATCAAATGGAAAAACTATACAAAAACAGCCCTACGGGAGGACTTCCCGCAGAATCCCATAAACCATCTTCCTAAAATTTAATCCATTTAAAAAAACTTGCGGTCGGCCCAAAAGTAAACAACTAGTTTAAGCTGTTAGAATGCATAATTATACCTAATATAGGAAGTGGATTTCAATTTTAGAACCTACAGATTCTACACTCTCATGCCAATTACCAGATTTTTTACCAGATCGACCCGTCCTCTACGTTGGTTAGGATAAGTTTTTGAAACTTCCATATATAACAAAAATTTATATACAATCGTTATAGAAGTAATAACATATCATTCATAAATGACTATTTAATTAATATTTTATATAATTAATATATTTTATTTTATTTTCGTATAGCATGTTAGATAATTATAAATAATTGGCTTACTTGATAAATGATTAATAAAAATTAAAAAAAATGCAAAAATGACGCAGCAAAAATGATGCAGTATCACTGATGTTTACAAGTTTTCCTCCGATATTGGATTTATTTTTTGAATAAAGTCCATATTTAATATTTGCATTAAGCATCTCCGACTATATACAAGTCTATATCCAAACATTGTCATTGTTTACCTAATAAATTCCTAACTACCCAACTAATCCACACCAACAAACTTAGTCCGCTCTTTTAATGCCGGAACCAATCAAAAATTAAAAATCTTCACCTAATTCCACCGTTGGTCTTGTTCTTGTCTTCTAAAATAAAAAAATAAATAAAAAACAATATAATAACATTACCTAATTTGCAAAATCCTCATTAAAAACCATACCCACCCCAACTGAATTAATAACTTTTATTACCTTTTTTAGGATTTGACAAATTAAAATAACTATTCACCAAAAAAGAAAAGACAAATTAAAATAACTACGTTAAATAATACATTTACAAATATTACTCATGTGACGCTTTTATGTCTGCGCGTGCACTTCACCGTCTGAGTTTGTGGCCTGAAGGAGAAACGTTCTCCACGCTGGAAATCTGCTGCATTCTGATTGGATAGTGTGATAACGCACCACAGAACAAAGCTATTGTGGACATACTTTTTCTTAACGTAAACTATTCTTTTAACGGCTGAGGAGGAATTTCATTCGCTTTCTTAAACCATTAAAAAGTTTAATTACTAATGAGTCCCGACGTAGTACTTCTCCATACAAAAACGACACGCGTCAGGAATAAGGATTATCCTAAAGACGCGTTGCAACTTAGCCAACAACATAGTGAAACGTGGCAAAATGCATATGAAACAAGAGTCATCAGTTACAGGTGAACCTTGCTTATTACACAGAATTTGTGTGTGTTTAAGCGTGTCAGGAATTAGTTGGCGTACTATTAGTAACTTATAAGTGACCTCAACGACACGTAGCTTTAATGCCAGTAGAGATAAACACACGTAGCTGGTAGCTTTCTCAACAGGAAGAGGAAACGACATTCATTTTTTTCTTTTCTTTCAAGTACGAAAGGGAGGACACGATAGCCAAGTCACTCGCCCTTAACCGCCAGAGTTTCGGTTTCCACCGTCCGACTTCAAAATTCAGAAATCATCATCATCATTATTATTATTATTATTATTATTCTTTTCAGCGAGAAAGAGAAAGAGCTTCCAAACGCTTTCCATAGAGATAGAAAATCTCAGAGCCCCTGAAATTCCAGTTATCCAGTAAAGCCAAGCCCTGATTCGGTTGCGTAAAATCGCCACTTGTCTCAGATTCCGGCGAAGAGCATGGCCGTCGTGGACAACCAGCAGCATAAACCGCACTCGGACATGAAGATTTTTAGGCTCTGCCCGTTTTGGCATTCGGGAGGCCAAACGTCGTCGTCTTCTTCTCCAACACAGAACCTCCACCACAGCCAAAGTAACCGACACGTGGAGGGATCACATCCGAGGTCGAAAACGGTGTCGTCGGTGGCGAGATCGCTTCTGCCTCCTCGGCGTAGACTCCGGCTCGACCCTGCTAATACCCTCTACTTTCCTTGTACGTCGTCGCTTATGCCTTAACCTTCTTGTTTTGTTGATTTTTGAGTCAAGAGTCTTAGACTCTGAGTCTAAGGCCGTTTGGGTATATTTGGCGTTTTCGATGGGATTCTTGATTTGTAATTTTCTTTTTGTCATGATCGAATCGTCTTTTAATTTTGTAGACGAACCAGGGAAACAGGTTAGGAGTGCAATCAAGTTGAAGAACACTAGCAGGTCTCATGCAGCTTTCAAGGTATTTCAATCCTATTCGACTGGAATCTATGTGTATTAATTCTCTCGTTAGTTTTGCTTTGAGATTGAAATGCTGAAAAAAATTGTTTATGTAAATTGAAGCTATGCTATTTATGTTTATAGCTATAGTCCTGCTCCTTTATATATAAATGTGAAATTTATTAAGTTTTGTCTCTTATTTCATGATGAAGTAAAATATTTATTGAACCAAGAAAAAGTAAAATATTTATTTGGCTGCTTCTAGTTTCAAACCACTGCACCTAAAAGCTGCTATATGCGTCCTCCTGGCGGTATCCTTGCTCCTGGAGAAAGCCTAATTGCAACTGGTAAGAGCTTCATTGTTTTATTAGCAATGTTTGTGTTTCACGGGATTTAAATTGACTTTGTAGTTAATTTCCTTGACATCGTTTGATTGATTTTTTTTTTTATTAAATTGGTTTGCGAATGTGATGAACAGTGTTCAGATTTGTTGAAAAACCTGAGAACAATGAAAAGCATTTGGATTCAAAGACCAAGGTTAAGTTTAAGATCGTGAGTTTGAAGGTGAAAGCAGGAATAGACTATGTGCCTGAGCTGGTAAGATTAAGAGATTTTAATTATGTTCTCCTCCTTAATTGTAATGAGCACTTGATGATTAGTTGTTGGGTAATGTTTTTAGGTGACTGATTTGAGTGCAAACTTAAATGTGGAATTAAAAAATAGTCGACTGGCGTGGCATTGTTAATTCTACATTATCTTCTAAAAGGAAATAATTTATGCATGACAAGGGTTGCTAATGGATATGAGCTTGATTGCATAAAGCATTGTTCTTAATTTTATGTACCCTAGTTGAAATCCCTTTACATTTTATTATTATTGCTCCCATTCCTTAGTCAAAAAGTTGCTATTGACAAATTATGTGTGGTTGATTTTAATTCGATAGGCTGCTATCATAATACAATTGTACACGTTCATTTGACATCAACATTGTTACGTTCTACATCTATTTTCTTCTGTCATAATAGACACATACACAAGACAAGAAGCTAGTAAAAAACCATTGAATGATCTTCCTCATAGTGTTTTGAATAAGATTGCATTTGTAAGACTTGGTTTCTTGTTATTGCTCGCTTAAGGATACAATACAGTGCTAATCAATAATTTGTTGGTGTCTGATTTTTTTTATACAGTTTGATGAACAAAAGGATCAAGTTGCAGTGGAGCGGGTTTTGAGGGTTATATTTTTAGATGCCGAGCGTCCTAGTCATGTAAGTTCTATATATATTGTGTATGGTCACTTAAAAGGAACAAATGTTCAATGACAAACTTGTTTTTCAGGCTCTGGAAAAACTGAAGCGGCAGTTGGCTGAAGCTGAGGCTGCACTTGAAGTACGCAAGAAACCGCCTGCAGACACAGGGCCCAAGTTTGTTGGGGAAGGTCTCGTTATAGATGAATGGGTACAGTATCATTGATTCGTCCGGTTTCTTTAGCATTCCATTTTAATTCCATCTGACCTTACTCTTGTGATCTTTTGTAGAAAGAGCGAAGAGAGAAATACCTGGCTCGGCAGCAGGTTGAAGCAGTAGATTCGCTGTAAAGTGTGTGATTTTGCCCCTTTTTTATGTGCTATTTGCCCTTATGAAATGCCTTTAAGTTTGTCTCATTTGATCCATCAGTCTTTGTTTTTGGGGAGTAGGAACCTATTGGGAATGGTTGGCATTCTAGGGCCTTTATGTATATATAGAGAAAAGTTTTCATTTTGATGCCATTGTTTGTGAAATCAGTAGTTGTACCTCATTTCGGGCTTCAGCCCTGCTCTGTTTGTAGATATTGAATTTTGCTTTAAGATGAATAAATGCAAGACGCTAAAAGCAAAGGTTCTTTTCAATTCTTTCCTTCTATATTTTTCTTCATTTCTCTGTCTCTATAAAACAGAGCATTCAGACTAGTAAAACAGAGTACTTAGACTAGTTTCTTCCTGCTTTCGGTATTGAAACATTGAAAGTAGACCTCAAATGAGATAATATAGACCTCAAATGAGTTTCTCTAGCATCTAAATCTTTATAGGTTTCGGTTTCTGTTTTTGGTTTTTGGCTCTAGTTTGTTTTCGTACAAGAGTTAAAAAGAGAGACCTCTTAGTAAAAATTCTGATACTCTATTGCACTTGGACACACTGAGTTGCTCGATCTATACTGCCATTTTTTCAATCCTGGCTTATTAAAATTCAAACAAAAAAGTGCTTTTATAAAGTATTCAACAGTAGTAAGATACTAATTGCCCAAAAAAAATGTCGTAAGTGGAAAAAACAAGCGGGAAAAAAAACAGCAATAAACCTTCGCACAAATATATTTTATATTGCGATTCTTCAAAGCAATTGAAAATTCATATCACCACGCATGCAAATTTATCTCCCCATCTCCTAGATATTTTTAACCATACAACCACCAAATAACGAAATAAAATAAACATAACGAAATAAAGAAAAAAAAAAGGGAAGACGATATCAGTAGCCTAAAAAGAACACAAATCTGTACATAAATGGCCTAAAATGGTGGCCGAATATATTTAGCAAGTAATACAGAG
Organism: Ochetophila trinervis; assembly: GCA_003254975.1. Lineage (NCBI taxonomy): Eukaryota > Viridiplantae > Streptophyta > Magnoliopsida > Rosales > Rhamnaceae > Ochetophila > Ochetophila trinervis. The sequence goes on from QANX01001408.1 coordinate 145,843, forward strand.
GCTATATATGTATGCCCAGTAATATGAATTCTCATATGTTATCCGGCAACTGGAAGTTCTGCGAACCGAAAATCTGATGAGATTTGTTCTGAACAAAGACGGCGACACTGCATTTGGAGGGATTGAAGGTGTCCCAAAGAGGGAAATTTACAGTGCCAGAAACAGTCTTCTTGGCAGAGATGTCTTTGACAGCGCAGAGCTTTTCGAGTTTCCGAACAACAAAGTCATTGGATAGGACACGCCCTTTGTTCTCTCCCCTTGGACAGTCAGTGACCAAGCCGTTCTCATATAAAGCAACCATCACATTTGCACCATTGCTGTCCACCTTCGTCCTCAATGCTCCTGACAAAGACACTTCCAAGGAGTCCGATGTAGGTCTTCTGAAAGTTGCCTGATTCATGTTCAACCACCATCACTGAAATTAGTTTGCTTTGCACACACACTGCCTTTGTTAATGATTGAAAACCAATATCTTTCACTGTTTGCAGCACATATGATTTCACATGGACATAAAATTTGATTCAAGATCATCATCTTATGAACAAAAAATGTTATTTGTGAGTTGAAGTTAGAAACTTAAACCTACTAAACCTCCCATAAGAACCAATATTCATGGTTTTCTTATCAATCACTCAAGCTATTTAATAATTTAATAATGTAACAGTTAATTAATAATGTTTTATAGCATAGAAGATATTTCAATAAAATAATACTACATTATTAAATATCAAAAACTTAATTAATAAATATGGTCACTGCAATTATTATTATTATTATCATTAATAGCCACGTTAATCAATTACAATGAATAATGCATTATCAAAAATAAAAACTTAAGAATAAAAAATTGTACTAACCTGCAATGTAGGAGCAGGGAATCTAGGTGCATCCTTGATGGCCTGAAGCATAGCATTCTCATCGTTACCAATACACTGGGCAATACCCTGGACCACAACCTGGGGCGTAAACATGGTATCCAGCTTCAAAGCCTCAACATAGGCCTTTTGCCTGACGGTGCAGTGGCTCGACCCGAACGGGTCTTTCCAGCCCATGTAGTCCCAGTAGTCCACGTGATACGCCAACACCACCACCGGAGGCAGATCCGAGTCCGACCCGTTGAAGTCCCCTCTTCCAAGCCTCGAAAGCAGTAGCTCCGCCTCCGGTGACGTGGCACATCCCTGAGAGGAGAACAGCTCCACCAGCACCGCACCGCCTCGCCGTTGCTCCTCCGACGACAAGTCGGCCGTCGTGTTCTTCCTTTCGTTGGCTGAGGAACCGGGGACGGCGGACGTCGCACTGCCGCCTGATGATTTTCCAAAGCAGGCAAAGAGACGGCGAGGCATTTTTTGTTTTGTTTTACGACGTCGTCTCGTTGTCTTGTGATGGAAATTGGTGGTGGTAGCGGCGTTTATAGCCCTGAGAACCTAAAAGAATGCGTGTGAAAGAGAAAGATAGGAGTTAAACGAGGTTCAGGAAGAGAAAGAGAGGAAAAAAAAATTAAAGTGAAATTGAGAATGGAAGAGAGAGAAATTAATGGCGGATGGTTAAGAGAGAAAGGTGGCGAAGAAAATGGTGAGAAGGTCTTGAGGGGGTTTGAATTTTTTTTTAATTTTTTTGGGAGGTGAGGTTTTGTTGTCTGGAAGAAAAGAACAAGCGGCGTGGTTTGATTGGTAGTGTTCCGTCACCGACACGGATTTGTTGGTAACACGTTGTCTGTCAGGTGTGTAAGTTTGGGTTGGTTTAGATGTCAATTAAAGATGGGAGAATCGGAACGTAACACTTCCTCTTCCTCCACCGCCACCAACCAAACCAATATAAGTTTTACCAAAAAAACAAACCAATGTAAGCCTTTTCTAGCTGTGATTGGGTTGGACAAGGAATCTTGGCCGTAAACATGATTCTAAAGCTTTTTTTATTTATTGATTTTTTTTTTCTGATTTTTTTTCTTTATAGCTGGGAAGTTTCAGATTAGGTAACTTGTGAGCCCAGGCTAGCTCTTGTTGAATAAAAAATAAAAAAATACAAATCGAATAACTAATGGGCTTTTTTTTTTTTTAATTTATTGACATGGGCTTTCTTGGATAATAGAACAAAAAAACAAAAAAGTAATTATTTGTTGGGAGTAATTGAGTTGGTCTTCCAGTCAGAGATATGTGATGAGTGACCTGTTACTGTTAGCAGATTTCATGAGGGTAGTAAATTATTTGAGTTTGAGAAACTTGATGTTGATTGGAGGTAAGAGGCGAGAATTTAATTCTGGCGGAAATTATTTGAAAATTTAAAAAAAAAAAATTTCATAGAACTTAAACCTACAAGCCAAAAAGGCAAAGATATATTCGTACAATAAAATTGTTAGCAATAAAAATAGGATAATGGAACAAAATGCAGAAAAAATATTTTTTCTAACTTGATGTATTATTTATAATTCTTAGTGTTTAATAGACTTTTATATAACAGAATCAATACAAATTTAGTCATGAGCAAACATAAATATAAACATGAACAAACATCTAAAATAAACTTCTAAAATCTAGATAATATGACTAACTATAATAATAACTAAACTCCTAACAATTAGAACCACTAACACCATTATTCAACAACCCCTCCCTTAAACTGAAAGCTTTTAAACTTCAGTTTACTTATTTAACTTTAATTCCAAGCATATTCTCCAAAGTGCAAATACCCGACAAGCTTTTCAGATTTTAGAAGGGAAGAAATCTGAGAGGTTTAGTGAATATATTAGCCAACTGCTCTTCACTTTGGCAATACTTCAGATAAATTGTTTTATCATTACAAAGATCTTTTAAAAAGTAATACTTTAATGCTTGCTTCTCCCATATAGCATTTGATTTTTAGAAAATTTGATAGCTGAAATATTGTCACAATAAATTGTTGTAGCTCCCACTTGCTTGCAATGCAACTCTTCTCGAATTTTCCTCAACCAGATAGCTTAACAGGCACAAGTTGTTGAAGCAACAAATTCAGCCTCTGTAGTTGATAATGTGGCGATTGGTTGCTTTTTGGATGACCATGAAACAGCCCCTGAACCAAGCATAAAAACATAACTTGTTGTGCTCCTCTTATCATCAAAATCTCTTGCATAATCATTGTCAATAAATCCAATCAAATTTGACCTTTTACCTTTTTTGAAGAACAACCCAAAATCTTTAGTTCCTTGCAAGTAACGAAAGATTCTCTTGGCAGCTAAAAGATGCATCAATATTGGATTTTCCATATATTTGCTGATTAGACTTATATAATGCATTAAATCTGGTCTTGTTGCAATTAAGCAGAACAAACTACCAATTATTTTTGCTTATAGAATGCGATGTCCACCTTTTTTCCTCTATAATCTTTGTTTAACTTTAAGCCAAACTCAGTTGGGGTGCTTACAGGATTGCAATCCTTCATCTTAAATCTGCTCATAATTTCTCGCACATACTTCATTTGAGAAATAAAAATTCCATTAGCAGACTACATTGTCTTTAGGCCAAGGAAATAATGCATCATACCAAGATCAGTCATTTCAAATTCAAACATCATAGACTTCTTAAATTTATCAAACATGATCCTATCATTTCCAATAAATATAAGATCATCTACATATAAGCAGACAATAAGCATTTTTCTACCATATTCAACTTTAGCAAAAAGTGTATGCTCATATGGACATTTTTCAAAATTTTGTTTTAAAAAATAAGCTTCAATACGACTATATCAAGCCTGTTGGGCTTGTTTTAGTTTATAAAGAGCCTTTTTTAATCTATACACTTTATGCTCATTTTCAATCTTAATATAACCAAGAGGTTGATCTACAAATACCTGTTCTTCTAAGTTTCCATGCAAGAATACAGATTTGACATCCAACTGAAAAATAGGCTATGAATTTCGTGTTGCCAATGTGATCACCAATCTAATTGTATCACATCTTGCAACTGGAGCAAAAGTTTCTTTATAATTAACTCCATACTCTTGCTTGTATCCTTTAGTACTAATTGGGCTTTGTACTTGTCAACTTTACAATTTTCTTTCAATTTTGTTTTGAAGACCCACTTCACACCAATGGTTTTGTGCCCTTTTGGAATATAGATAACTCAAAAGAATCATTTCTTTCAATAGCTACCATTTCATCATTCATCGCTTTCTACCATTTTGATTCTTTGACAGCACTTTCATAAGTTGTAGGATCACAATTTGACAATAAAGCAAAATGAGTAATTGGATCTTCAGTTTGGTCAATTCCAGTTACCTTATAATCTCTCATCCATGTTGGTTTCTTTCGAACACGATGTGGTTCAACTATTGCATCGATAGCTTTTGGACTTTCAGTGACTATTGGATTTGTATCTAGTTGAATTTGAGGTACAAAAGTTGATGGAATTTGTTGTTGAAAAGGATGTTATCCTTTTTCTTTAGCTTCGCTATCAAACATAAATGGAATTCACATGCTGCTTGTTCCAATCCCAAGTGCTCTCCTCATCAAAGACCACATCTCTACTGGTCACTATCTTATTAGTGAGTGGATTTAACAATTTATATGCTTTGGACACATCACTTACACCAAGAAAGACACATTTTTCGCCTTTATCATCAAGTTTCTTCCTTTTCTCCTCTTGAATGCATGCATACGCAATGCAACCAAAAAGTCTAAAGTGATTTACAACTGGTTTCCACCCACTCCATGCCTCCTCCAATGTCTTATTTTTAACAGCAAAAGCAGGACTTCTATTTAGTGTATGAACACACCAATTTATTGCTTCAGACCAAAAAGTCTTCGGAATATTTCCTTTTCTTAGCAAACTTCTCACCATGTTGAGAATGATTTTGTTTTTCCTCTCTGATACACCATTCTGTTGAAGAGTATAGGCAGCTGTTAGTCGCTTTCGAATATCTTGCTCAGCAAAAAATAAAACTCGAACTCATTTGAGGAGTATTCTCCACCATGATCGGTACAGAAAGTTCTAATGACTTTTCCTACTTTCTTTTCAACATGAGCCTTGAAGCTTCTAAATGCACTAAAAGCTTTTGATTTTTGCTGTAAAAAATAAACTCATGTTTTTCGACTATAACCATCGATGAAAGTGATTAAGTATTTTTTACCTCCATTTGAAGTTGGATTGATAGACCCATAGATGTCAGAATGAACTATCTCCAATATATTCTTTGCTTTCCATAATTGTCTTTGAGGAAATGAATTTCTATGTTGTTGGCTAACAACACAATCTTCACAAACTTGAGAAGGAATGACAATTTAAGGAAGACTAGTTACCATATTTTTCTGTTGGAAAGTTTGTAGACCACCAAAATTCAAGTGTCCATAACAAAAATTCCAAAGCCATGAATGGTCTTTTACTTTAGTCAATAGAAACAACCTGTTTGAACTCATTTGAACAACAGCAATAGCTCCTCAAGAATGATCATGTATCTCACAAGAATCTTTTTAAATAATTATTTCATAATCCTTTTCAAGAAATTGGCCAACACTCAACAAATTTCCTTTTTAAATCAATAACATAAAAAACATTGGAGATTTTTTTTCTAAAAAACCATTCTAAATTCTAATATTAATATCACGTTTTCTCATCATTTTCACTGTAGAACAATCACCAAAACTCATAGTAGAACAAAAGTCTTCATTTAAGTAAGAGAAAGAAGACTTACTTCCACACATGTGGTTGCTGCAGCCTGTATCAACATACCACACTTTTGATTCAAATTTTTTGTTATCTTGAACAACCATCAACAAAGTTTCAACTCTTTTCTTCTACAAAATTTGATGTCTCTCCTTTTTCTTTGTAGTTAGATAGTTTAGTGTAGCAATTGAATTAACAATGACCTATTTTATGACATCAAAACACTTTCTACCTTTGATTTGTCAAATTTTTGATTTTGTCATCTGCCTCTGCCTTGGAATTTGTCACCATTAGCTTTGAAATGCATGCTGCCATTTCTTATGCCTTGGTATTCCTTTCCTCTCCGTCCTCTTGAATATGAGGTGTGAATAGAAACCTTTCAAGCTTGCTCCTCTGTAGTTGAACTTCTGTTCAGCTTCTGCTCGTGGACCAATAAGAAGATATGGAGTTCATCTAGAGAGAGGACATTGATGTCTTTGGATTCTTCAATTGAACAGACAACATAGTCAAAATTTTGGTGCCAAAGAGCGTAATATCTTCTCAACAATGGCAACGTCTTCCATTTTCTCTCCATAGAATCACATTTTATTTGTTATCCTCATCGTCCTAGCATAATATGACCAAGATTTGCTTTGAATGGCTTAATGCCTTTTGTTCTATTTCTCATTCAATATATAGATGAATTTACATAATCTTGGGCTAATTTATATCCTGATTTATCTCCTAATAAAAGATAAATATTCTATTTATGAAAATACAATATACACATAATCAAATAGCTGTGAAGACTATTTACGGTAACATCCACCCTCAAATTGATGCTGGTTTATCTAGAAGCATCAATTTGCCGACAAGAAATTGATGATGTTGTCGAGTGAGAGACTTAGAGAACAAATCAACTATCTGTAAAGTTGTAGACACATGTGGAAAAGAAATGCCATCATTTTCATTTCAATATGTTTGGTACGCTCATGGTAGACTCGACTAATTGCAATTTGAATTGCATTTGTATTGTTTGCATGGAGAGAAGTGGGATTAAGCTGAGGAAAGCCAAGCTCAGTCAATAGCCCTCAAAGCCAAGTAATTTAAGAGGATGCAGCAGACATAGCATGATATTCTGGCTCAGTAGAAGATTTGAAGACACGATCTTACTTTTTACTCTTCCACGAAATCAAAGAGTCCCCAAGAAACATGCACCAACCAATGACAGATCGAGGAGTATTGGGGCAACTTGCCCAATCTGCATCGCTATAGGCAACAAGATGCATTGGAGAATCAACTGAATAGAATAAACCATGAGAAGTAGTACCTTTGAGATATCGAATTATGCGGCAAACAGTAGCCAAGTGTAGATGTCGCGGGGAGTGCATAAATTGACTAACTTGTTACATTGGAAATGATAAATCAAGTCTGGTAATGGTTAAGTAGTTTAGACTACCCACTAATTGTCGATACAACAAAGGATCAGAAAGTAGCTCTCCCCCATTGGCATGATACTTAACATTCACCTCTAAAGGAGTATCAACAGATGAAGAATCTTGAAAACCAGCCAAAGTAATCAAATCCTGAATATATTTATGCTAATGTAAGAAAATGCCAGAAGAATCAGTGTGTATTTCCAAACCCAAAAAATATGTAAGATTACTAAGATCCTTCATATGAAAAGAATCTCGAAGATGTTGCTGAAGCTGAGTTATCAAAATAGAATATGTTCCAGTAATGATAATATCATCCACATATACTAAAAGAATAACAATTCCATTGGTAGTCTTATGAAGAAATAATGAAGAATCATATTGGCTTTGCACAAGTTCAAATTGAAACAAGGTAGAACAAAACTTTTCAAACTAGGCTCGGGGAGCTTGTTTTAATCCATACAACGAACAATTCAATTTACAAACTTCTAAAGTAGAAGAAGAAAACAAACCAAGAGGAGGTGTCATGTAAATATCCTCTTTGAGATCACCATGGAGAAAAGCATTTTTGACATCAAATTGTTGAAATGGCCAACCATGTGAGGCAGCAATAGAAATAATCGTACGAATTGTAGTAATTTTGGCCACAGGAGCAAATGTCTCCTCATAGTTGATGCCATACTCTTGTTTATTACCCAAAGCAACTAATTTAGCCTTGTAGCGATCCAATAACCCATCAGATCGAAGTTTAACTGAGTACACCCATTTACACCCAATGGGTTTGACATCATGTGGACATGGAACAATGTTCCAAGTCTGATTCTCCTCAAGTGCCTGAAGTTCCTTCTGCATTGCTCTATGCCAACACTTTTGTTTTGATGCTTATTGAATAATTAGATGGAATGGAAATGGAGGACAAAGTAGCAGTAAATGATGTCTGATAAGAGTCATACCGCTGAGAATGACGAGAAACTCAGGTAAACTTTCTTAGGATAGGTGGAGCAGAAGCAGTTGGAAAGGATGGATTGGGAGGGGCCAATGGGAAAGGACTTCGCCGATACACAAATCCAGGCTTGAAATGTTCAGGACCAGAAACATCATCAAAATTAGGGAGAATAGAAACTTCAAAGAATGAGTGAACATGAATTCGAAAGAAATATTGATTTTCAAAGTAAATAACATTTCGAGAAATGTGAATTCTCTTCAATTCAGGATCATCGCAAGGTTTTTGTGATTAGTGATGTACCCCATAAATGCACATTTAACAGATTGTGCAGAAAGTTTATGACGTTCAGGAGAAGGCAAATGAACAAAACAAACACAGTCAAAAGTATGCAAATGTTGATAAAGAGGATGTTGATGATAAAGACAAAAATAAAGAGAATCAAAATTTAAAGTCTATGAAAGGAGTCGATTAATAAGATAAACTGCTGTAGATAAAGCTTCAATCCAAAAAATGGATGGAACTGAAGATTCAAGTAACAGAGTATGAGCCATATCTAAAAGATGGCGATTTTTGCGTTCTGCCAAGCTATTTTGTTGAGGTGTATATGGGCAAGAATATTGTGAGAGAATACCTTTTTGATTCAAAAAATCATGGAATGCATTAGACATGTATTCTCCACCAAAATCATATCGAAGAACCTTAACAACAGCAGAAAATTGAGTTTCGACATATGCAAGAAAAGTCTTAAAAGCTTATAACACATCAGATTTAGAACGAAGAAAATAAATCCAAGTAAATCGACTATAGCCATCAATGAATGTCACAAAGTATTTATAGTGTGGATGAGAAATAACTGGTGCAATCCCCCAAACATCACTATGAACAATATCAAAGCACTTTGTGGCACAACTACCAGTAATAGGAAAATGAAGAATTTTACTTTTGCCCAATTTACAAGTTGAACAATCAAAAGATAGATGAGAAGAACTATTTTTATTAAAATTACCCAATAAACCAGAGTTGAACAAATGAGACAAAACAATAGAATTGGGATGTCATAAACGTTTATGGCATACTTCATTGTTATTGATAACAGTAGAACAAGATAAAGCAACATGATTAGGAATGGAAATATGTAAAGGAAATAGTCGTCCCACTTTAGGCCCCTTTGCGATCACTGTCCCCTACACCTGATCCTGCACAGAACAACCATCACGAGTAAAATGTACCTCACAATTATTTTCAACTAATTGTCCAACTGAAAGAAGATTATTAGAGAGTCTATGTGATATAAAAGCATTGCTGAAAATTGGAGTTATATTTCCAATAGTAGAAATAGGCATAATATGTCCATTAGCAACCTGAATATGTTCAAAACCATGATATGGACAAACATTTTTTAATAAAGCAACTGAACTGGTCATATGATTTGAAGCTGTAGAATCAATAAGCCAAGGTTGAAATGAGGAATTTTTGTTACCTTGAATTCCTAAAGCTGAAAAGGCTGAAATAATCATTTGTTGCACCATGATGCAGCATTTTGATTGGTTGTTAAACTCGCAGTTGCAATCTGACGATCAGAGGAATTTCCAAGAATAGCTTGAAAGGCAGTGTTCCGGCAATTTTGAGTCCAAATTAAGCACTTTTTGATTATATGTCCTAACTTTTTGCAGTAGTTGCAGAATTTGTTGGTACAATGTGTAGCAATATGGCCATAATTCTTGCAACTAAAACATTGAATCGTACTCATATCTCTACCTTTTCCTTTTCCTTAAGCCACAAAAGCCACAAGCGTGGTAGCTACCTTTTCTTGTTCAAGATTGGCTTAGGTAAAAAGGCATTGTTCTTCGCGAAGTAGTTCACCAAAACAGTCATCAAAGGTAGGAGAAGGATTACGACTCATCAAATTAGTATAGATATTTTCAAAATCTGGCCGAAGTTTCATTAAAAATTGATCGCGTTTACTAACCTCGTGAATAGCCAAAACCTCAGAAAGAGAATTTTCAGAAACAATAGAACAAACAATATCAGAAAATTCAGCCCAAAGATTTTGAAAACCATAAAAATACTCCTGAATAGACAAGTTTCCCTGAGTATAATTTGCAATCTCATACTCCAATTGAAATCTTCTAGCATAATTTGTTTGATTATAAACCTTTTTAAGATATTCCCACATAGTTTTAGCAGTTTTATATGGGCGCAAGTTAAGAACAATTTGAGAATCACATGATCCAATAATCCAAGATATCACTCAAGCATCTTTTACTTTCCATTTAGACAATTCTAGAGCATTAATAGGTTTAGGAGTAATGCCATCAATATGTCCCCATAACTCTTTTCCAGTAACAAACAATTGGAATTGAAATTTCCATGTTGTATAATAGCAACAGTATAGTAAATTTAACACAAATTCAAGATTACTACCAGCCATCTCAAAAAAATAGCAATCTAGAAATATAGATGCCCAAAAATATGCAAAAAAAATCTGGTACAAAAAATACCTAGAAATACCCAAAATATCTGATTCCAAAATTATCCCGGAAGAGTCCAGTAATCAAATAACACCATAATGATCTAACCTTGGAGATAGATCTTGAGACAAGAAGAAACTAGTCGGACAAGGTCAACTAGAAAAAATCTGACGCCGATTGGAGACTACGGTAACTGGACGGACCTAGGTTGACAGAGAATAAATCGAAACTGAAGATGAACAGCAAACCTTGATTATCAGAAAGATTGTTTTGCGTGGAGAAAACGAAAAATAATATTATGATGAAATATTTTCACCAAGGTCTGATACCATAACAAAGATTTGCTTTGAATGGCTGATTTATCATTTTGTTCTATTTCTCATTCAATATATAGATGAATTTACATAATCTTGGGTTGATTTATATCCTAATTTATCTATTAATAAAAGCTATATATTCTATCTATGGAAATACAATATACACACAATCAAATAGCTATACAAACTATTTCCGGTAACATAATAGCTAGTAACAGATTCTTGAGCTTTCATCTACAGATTCTCAAAGTCTCTTCTCATGGCTTAAAGCTGTGCACACTTCACTTTTTCTGAACCTTGGTATTTCTTCTTCATTGAATCCCATATTTGCTTGGAAGTTTCTTTGCTAAGAATTGTCTCCAAGATGGAACAATCAATTGCCTGGAAAATGTAATTCTTGACTTTAAGATCTTTCAACTTTTGTGCTTCTATCTCAGCCTTTTGTGTGTTTGACCAAACAATACCAACAACTAGTTCGGGTACATCTGCAGTAATAACTTGTCAATACTCTTTGGACCTCAAAACATTCTCCATCAACATGCTCCAATGGTCATAGTAACCATCAAAGCGAGGAATGGCTGGTTGCACAAAACTTTGAAAAGCGATGAATAAAAAATATAAAGAAAACTGAAGAATCTCTCTATCTCACTTCTTAATCAACCTGGCTCTGATACCACTGTTAGCAAAAGAAATAGGATAATGAAACAAAATGCAAAAAAATATTTCTTCTAACTTGATGTATTATTCGTAATCCTCATAGTCTTTTATAGACTTTTACATAATAGAATCAACACAAATGTAACCATGAACAAACACAAATATAGGCATGAGAAAACATGTACAGGAAACTCCAAAAATTTAGATAACATGACTAACCATAATAATAACCCAACTCCTAACAATTAGGACCACTAGCACCATTATTCAACAAAAATTACTGAGAATATAATCATTAAATTAAAGAAAATCTGATTCAAACAACACCTGAACCGTGAACAAGACCTAGAGTTTTTCAAATCTCAGATTATTGAGGAAATAACACAGTTTTATTAAGTGTATTAAGTAATGAGGTGGCATCTTTTTTGTTAGATGAACAAAAGTCGATAATACTTTATACATCTGTTAAGTAGAACTTTTATGTTTCTTATATATATATAAAGGCTAGGACTCTAATTTTCTTTGTACAACTTCAACTGTGAATAATATCAGATTGTTTTTCATTTTTCTCCTTTTACTTTTTATTTGTAATTATAGGGTTTCTTTTTGGTAGTTCTTTTACATGACATTAGAGTAAACAAAATCCTTAAAAATAGTTGAATTTGAGAATCTTTTCAGTAATGAGTGTAGTTTGGTAGATAGGTTCAAGAATTACTTTGTGGTTCAATCGCCTTTTCCTTAATAGCATCCTCAAGATTGACGATACAAATTATCTCATATGGAAAACTCAAATTCTTCCAATCTTTCGAGCTCATCAGCTTGACAAGTTTGTTTTTAGACCTGAACCAGAGTTATGAAGTTGATTGGTTGTTTTTTTTTTTTGAGATCCTAAAAGCGATAATGAACAAATATACCAAAGATCAACATGTATGGATTCTTCAAGATCAATTGCTTCAAGGATTGCTCATTTCTATAATTTGTCCTTCGATGATTAGTCAATTGGTTTGCATAAGAACATCTCGTAAACTTTGGCATGATCTTGAAGTCATGAATGTTTCTCAATTGGAGATTTTATTCATCTTCGACTTCTTCTACAAAAAACTAAGTAGGTTTTTTTAACAATTGCAGATTATTATGTCATGATGAAAGCAATTGCATTTTGGCTGGTGGTGGAAATATCTTTGAAGTTGAATTGGTTGTTTATATTCTAGGAGGTTGAAGAGATGAAAATGAGAATTTTGCTCAAAATTTCATCACACGAGTTGAATTACCTAGTCTTCAAGAGGTAAAATCTCATCTCTGTCATTTTGAGACTAAATTGCAAAACAAGAATCTCTCAATTACTTTTGATTTTGGAAAATCATCTACCAATGTTGCCACCAATATTATTGCCTCTTCTACTCAACTTGGTTTTGGTATTATTGTTCATGTTGTCTTGAATTCCAATAATGTACATCTTCTACAAATAATATGGTGCATGCAAATAATATGATACTTGCAAATACTATGATGTCTTCTAATCGGCCTATGGGTTTAATTCTGGATCTAGTTTCGTAGACTCTAATGTGGGATCATATCATGATGGTTAAAGTGGCCAAGGTAGAGGCAAATTCAATGGAAGTTTTTCCAGCAGAGGTTATTCTAATTTTTCTAAACCTCAATGTCAAATCTACAATAAGTTTGACTATACATCAAATACTTGTTATTACTTTATTAGTCAGTTCCCATCTTTTCCAAATACCACTAGTTCCTTTGGATCTCAGCAATGGAATCAATTTCCTAATTCTTCCCAAAATGTTTGGGCACCTAATGTTTGAGGAAATAACTTAGCAGTTGGTTTTGGAGTTTCTGATCCATCTTCACAAGGCAATGGTGTTGGTATTGGTTTTGGTTCTCAATGAAATGGTATGTTTCCTGGAAAATTTGGTCAACCTTTCTTTAATTAGTTTGAAAATGGTTCTAATAAGATACATCACCATCAAGATATCAATGGGCCTAGTATGTCATCTAGGTCAAAGAGGTTATAATCATCAGATTTCTCAAGTTTCATCCCAGCCTAGTATGCAACCTTCAACTAATTCTTTGCAATTTAATCCTTCTAGTAATGTTGCTTCTCCATTCACTGTTCATGATTCTAACTTGTATCTTGATAGTGGGGCCACAACTTATGTCATTGCTTCTTGGGATAGCTTGGTAACTTACAATGACTACAACGACACAAACAAACTGGCTGTTAGTAGTGGTAAAAGTTTGGAAATCACCAATATTAGTAATACATTTCTTCCTTCATCTACATATTATTACAACTTAAAAATGTTTTGTTTGTTCCTCGAATTGCCAAAAATTTGTTAAGCATACCAAAACTCACTCTAGATAATGGTATAATTGCTTAATTTAATTCTACTTCTTGTGCTTTAAAGGACAAGCAAACATGACATGTTTTACTAGGGTATTGAATGATGGTCTCTATTAGCTTCGCATTCCAAGTCAACAGAGAACAAGTTCAAGTTTAGTTTCTACTATATGTTTTATAGCTAAGTCAGGATCTCATGTTTTCAATAAAGTGATCATCTCTGGTGTACTTATTTCTTTCAGTTCTTTTGTATCTTGTTAGTCTTCAGAAGATCAATCAAAAGAAAATGTAGACACATTAGCAAATTATGATGTAAATATTTTTCATCAACGACTAGGACATGTTCCATTTTCTGTTTTACAAAATTTTGTATCATTTTGTACTCATTCAAGATTGGGCAATAAAGAGTTGAATTTTTGTGAAGCTTGCTAATTTGTAAAAATCATTGGTGCCACTTTCCTGGTTGTAAAAGTGTATCTACAAATATCATGGTATTAATTCATGCTGATATGTGGGGACTAGTCCCTGTGGTTTCCAGAGAGGGTTTTCGATATTACATACACTTCATTGATGATTTAACTCGCTTCACTTAGATTTATCCATTAAAGAATAAATCTAAAGCATTTACTGCCCATATCTCATTTCAGAGTCTTGTTGAGAGAACTTTTGACAAGAAAATCAAGTGTATTCAGTCAGATTGGAAAGGATAATACATCAGCTTTAGCACTCATTTACAGAACTCTGAAGTTCATTTCAGACATCTCTGCCCACACATTCATCAAAAAAATGGCAAAGCTGAGAGGAAACATCATAATATCATAGTTTCTTGGCTCAAGCACATATGTCCTCACAATTCTAATGGAAAAGCTTTAGCACTGCTTTCTACATTATAAATAGGTTGTCAGGTCCTGTTTTACAATTTTCTAGTCCTTTTGAGAAGTTGTTCAATCAGCAACCAAATTATGCCTCTCTAAGAATCTTTGGTTGTGCTTGTTATCCATTTTTGAGGCCTTATTCCAAACACAAGTTTAATTTTCATACTGATCTGTATATTTTTATTGGTTATAGTGGAGTGCATTAGGGTTATAAATGTTTGCATCCCTCAGGCAAACTTTATAGGGTTCAATGAGTTACATTTCCCTACTCAATCTCATTTTCAAAAATCATCTTTCAGTTCTCCTTATGCTAATTAGTTACATTCCAATTCAGTCAGATCTACTACTCCACTATAGCTCATTCAACCAGTTCAACCAATTTCACCAACATCGTCAATGTCTCACTCACAAGCTAGTCCCATGTCACCTACTAATTCCATATTGGTTGCTAGATATGTATCTTCTCATCCAATCAATGATATTATTTATTGTGAGTCTATTCAAAGTATTAGAAATTCATTAAATTATGTTGCGTTAGTGAGCAACTTTGCAGTGTGCCCATCATTGTCTTCTATATGTTCACCATCTCAATCTTTTCATCTTAACCTGATGATTTGTGATGATATTGATTCTAATAATGTCACTGATCAGTTTGCTAAAGGAGTTGAAGTATATGTTTAGCCTCTTTTGACAGAAACTCACAACATTCATCTGATGATCACCAGATTAAAAAATGGTATTACTAAACCAAAGGCTATACTTGGTGTGGACTAATGCAAAACCATCATCAATTAAACAAGCTTTAAGTCACCCTCAGTGGAAAAAGGCTATGAATCAAAAGTTTGAATCATTAATGAAGATTAATGCATGAAGTTTAGTTTCTAAACTGCCTCACATGAATATAGTGGGAAACAAATGGGTTTTTTGAACCAAGCAGAACTCATATGGTGTTGCTCACAGGTTTAAAGCTCATTTGGTGGCTAAAGGGTTTCATCAAAAATCAAGTTTTGATTTCTATAAACCTTTTAGCCTAGTTATCAAACCTGTAGTTATTCGTTTTGCTTTAACTCTTGCTATAACAACGAAATGGTGCATCAAACAAGTGGATTTTAATAATACCTTTTTAAATGGATATCTTCAAGAAATAGTTTATATGGATTAACCTGAGGGATATGTTAATGAAGTATGTCCCACGTTTGTTTGTCAACTGCATAAAGCTTTATATGGCTTAAAGCAAGCTCCACGAGCTTGAAGGTAGCCTTCCTTCAATAAAGGTTCATTAATGTTGCGTTTGATGCATCTCTGTTCATTTTACATAAATTTGATGTTCATATGATTATTTTGGTGTATGTTGATGATGTTGTTATAACTGGACCTTGTAAGCAGCATATTACATCTTTGATCGGTGAGTTGAATTTGATTTTCTCCTTAAAAGATCTTGGTAATTTAAACTTCTTTATGGGGTTGGAAGTAACCAGAGGATTTGGAAGTTTATATCTTACTCAAGTTTAGTATATTCATGATCTCTTAAAGAAGACAGAGATGGACACAACAAATGGATGTACAATACCTATAAGCAGTTATCTCTTTATGATGGGGATATATTGGAAACACCAGCAGAATATAGAAGTACAATTGGTGCTTTACAATACCTTCTATATTGTACTTCTCAGCCCAATTATTGCCTTACAATAATTATTGCCTTAGCAGAATATAGAAGTACAATTGGTGCTTTACAATACATTCTATATTGATAGAGAAGTACAATTGTCTACTTAGCACCCGGCAATAATTATTGCCTTCTATAGAAGGTATTGTAAAGCACCAATTATTGTCTTCTATAAAGAAGACAGAGAAGGCAATTTTTGGTCTTCTCTATCAATAAATTAAGTCAATTTATGTGTGCTCCTACCATATCACATTGGGGGAGTTGCATAAGGATATTGAGATATTTGAAGTCTACTATATCCTATGGTCTTCATCTTAAAGCTTGCAACAAATTCTTGTTTCACGACTTTGCTTATTCAGATTGGGCAAGCAACCTAGATGATTGAAGATAAATAAGTGGATATTGTGTTTTTATGAGTGCTAGTCTTTTTTCTTGGAGTTCTAAGAAACAACATATTGTTTTCAGATCTAGCACATAAAGGGAATATCAGGCTTTAGCTCATGCAGTAGCTGAACTTGCTTGGCTTTAGAGTCTTGCTAAAGAGTTAGGCATAACTATGTCTAAACCTATCATTTGGTGTGACAATATGAGTGCAATAGCACTGGCTTCAAATCCTGTTCATCGTAAAAGAACAAAACACATTGATGTAAATCTTCATTTTGTGAGAGAGAGAGTTTTTGAAAAAATTATTGAAATTAGATATGTTCCTACACTGGAACGAATAACAAATACATTGACAAAAGCCCTTGGTGCTGAAAGATTTCAATATCTCATAGACAGACTGAATGTGATGGTTGTGGAACAAATTGGAACAAAGTTTACGCACTGATCCATGCTCATTAGTCCTTTTTAATCTTGGTACTTGGTTGATTTTTTTAAAGTAGAGAAATTGAAGAATGTTTTTTGTTGAAGTTCAAAAGCTGAGAAATTGAGGAATGTTTTTTGGTAAAGCTCAAAAGCTGAAAACTGTTTTGTTGAAGCTCAAAAGCTGATAGTGTTAAATTTGAAGACTGAAAGTAGTTGAAAGAAAAGAAACTCCAAAGTAAGAGATTCTGAAGGTTTTAAAAAAAAAAACAGCAACCTGGCCTATCTTGAGGGAGGCTATTGAGGAAATGACATAATTTTATTGTGTTACGTGATGAGGTGGCAGCTTTTCTGTTAGACTAACTAAAGATGTTAATACTTGTTAAATCTGTTAAGTAGAGTTTTTCTGTTTCTTCTGTATATAATGGCTAGGACTCTAGCTTTCTCTATACAACTTTTACTGTGAATAATATCAGATCAGTGTTCATTTTTCTTTTTTTACTCTTTCTCTGTAATTCTAGAGTTTCTTTTTGGTAGTTCCGAGATTTTGGTAAAGTCCATGTGCTCAATTTCACTCACTATAATCCACTCCAAGATCAGTAAAAAAGGGTCAACAATTTTACAAATTAGATAGTCAATCTCCAATTTACACAAAGCATTTTTTTTCACTCTTATTTTAAGACTTCGATCTTTGGTAAATTAGAAGTCACAAAAGGGTCCTTGAATTTTTCATTAGGCTATATTCTTGAGAATGGATACTAGAATCATAAAATAAACATGAATTATCAATTTGTTTAATAAAGTGATAGATATTACTAGAAACTCGACAGGTATAAGGCCAGCTTTATGTTTCGAGACACATTAAAATATTTAAAGAAAGGGATTTATCTTTGGAAAACTTTCCACGTAATTAGGAAAGGCCTCAGATGAGACAAATTAAAGTTCACATGCATATATATTACAGATTTGAGAGAAGAGAGAAAGAGAGAGAGGATGAGTTTACCAGTCCACGGAGTTCCTGTGCTTGGAGCCTTGGATTATGGCTCTCCTGCTTTATACATCACCATCTCCATTTTTTATTTTTTTTCCCCATACACAATGGGTGGCTCAAATTATTTTCCATGATAGTTTTTATTTTATTGGAAATTCTGTACCGAGGTTTCTGGCCATAAACCATGGCCAAGTACCCCAACAGAGCACTGTAGGTGTTGATTAATTATAGAATAAAATAGTAAATGTTCAATGTATTAAGATATTAAGGTTAGGATATATTCTGGGTTATTTTCTTTCTTTTTTTTCCTTTATTTTGCTTTTGTCATGTTTTGACGAATTAGAAGGTTGCCAAAAGGTGGCATACTAGAATGTTATTTTTTTTTTTTTTTTCAGTTTTTGAATTTAATAGCGTAAAATTATTTATTTTAAATGTATATTAAAGTTAATTAATGTTAGTTAAAATTTGTTAGATATCTTAAATAATTAAAAATTAATTGCACTTTAATACTTCGACATTCAAAATTTTACAGTATTTTATATCATTAATATTTTAATTTGTTGCATATTGATTCAATCTCTAATTTTATAAATTGATGTATCATGATAATAGTTTAGTAGATTTCACGTGACTCTATTACTCAATTCAAATATAGAAAAATATCATCCCTCAACTCTGTCCAAATGGACAAAACAATTATCTTTATGATTGTCAACTTAAAAATTTGACTAATCTGCAACAATTAAAAAGTTAAAAGCATAAATCATTATCTTTAAAAATTGAAGATTAAAATTATAAAACATTTATTAGGATACTAACGTGCAATAACCAAATAATTACCTACAAATATGAAAGAAATAAAAATAAATAAATAAAAACCTAAAAAACAATACAATTTCAAATGGTGTTCAATTTGATGTTTATATATACTTTTTCTCTTTAAAGTAATAGTTAATTATGATGCATAAAAAATTTTAACCAACACTAATTAATGTTTGAAATAAATAAATTCCACAATTAATTAAAAAAATAAAACATAAATCATTTGTCAATACATTAGCCTATATTTTACTCATTTGTCTTTTTCACTTTCTCCCGGATGAAAAACAAAATTAAAAATTAAAAAATTAAATAATAATAATAATAACAACAATAATAACAACAATAATTTGTCTTTTTCACTTTCTCCCGGATGAAAAACAAATTAAAAAATTAAATAATAATAATAATAATAAGAATAAGAACAAGAACAAGAACAATAACAATAATAATAATAATAATAATAATAATTTGAGAACTGGAGAGAATATATAACCGCACAATCATATCTTATAGGACACACGGCAAAAACCTGGCATTATAACTATACCATGATACATGTCACGACAATAAAAAATAAAAAAACAACTATATAACATGATAATTACTGATCATATTGTGAATGTAAAATTATCTTTTGTTAAAAAAAAATGTGACACTGGCACACTGATCACCACCATGTAGACAATCTTATTTACTAGTTTATCATGATCTAAGATGACAAGTAGTATTGAACTATTGTTGATACCTTGTCTCAAGCAAAGCTTCCCCTGCACCAATAGTCCTACAAGTTTTGGTCACTATTCCTTTGGCAAGTTTGAGCCACAGAGGCTTATTATCAAATAGGAAAGGGGCACAATTCCACGCCATAACTTGGTGGCCACAAACTGAGGGTCTATACGTGTCTGACCCACAAGCACCACCAACCTCAATATAATCTCCTCCACCACCACCACCTTCTCACTTATCCTTCATCCACAACCAACTAGCTTAAATCAGAACTTTCTCTGCTCTGCTTATTCATTGCTAAAGCCATGCTTGAAGGCAAAGCAGTGATTGAAGAGACTGACATGCTCCAAACCATGCAGCAGGATGCACTTGATGTAGCTTCAAAAGCTCTCGATTTCTTTGATGTCACTCAGGCTACTGAGATTGCCCGCTTCATCAAAAAGGTACTGATTGACTTTATATCTCAAATGGGTTGCCAAAAATATTAATGAAATTTGTGAATTTCCAAATATATATATATATATGATTTTTGGTTGGTGATGAATATTGCAGGAATTTGATAGGATACATGGAGGTGGATGGCAATGCATAGTGGGGAAGGATTTTGGTTCATTTGTAACCCATTGCTACGGCTGTTTCATCTATTTTTGCATTGGAAGCCTTGCAATTTTGCTCTTCCGGGGATCTGCAGCTCCTGAAACTGAGACTGCCAACCAGTTTGCAGCCTTAGAAGCATGACTTTTTTTTCTTTTCTTTGTTCTTTGTTTATATATGCTCTGTTTTTAACTCAGTACCCTGCATTAATTTTTAGTGTAGACTGCAAAAGATTAAAGAAAACAAAAAAATAAAAAAAAAATTAGAGTCACCCAATATATTTGTTTCATTTTTTATATGTTTAAGTTTGGGATTATTCCTTGGAGGGTTTCATACTCGATCGGCCAAAGCACGCAAGTACTTGTTGGAGCACATTTTGATAGCAATTAATTAGGGAAACGACTTTATTAAAACTTTCTTGTAGAATTCCATTAGACCCTCAGGACGTAATAATTAGAGCTTAATGCCTTGGCAATTACCAAACCTGCCACTTTTGTTTATTTTGAAGACCATTTGATACGATTCAATCTAACATTTCAAGAGCTATGAGAAAGAAGGTTAGAATGAGTACTGTAAAACAAACACAACCCCCAGCGTCCCCCCCCCCCATATATATAATTTTGATAAAGTAAGAATGTCATAAGATTCATAAAAACATTCTATGTTGGAAGTTATGTCATTCATGTTAATTGCAACATAAAAAAAATAGATTATCAATTAATTTTTTTTTAAATCCAATTAACTTTTCATAATAATTACTGGACTGTTACTTCCCTAATTAGAATTTATTTAAAAATATCAAAAATAAATTAGGATTATTTAAATGAAGCATCTTGCCAAATAAAAAATATATATATGGTCCCATTAAGGCACCCGATAGGGTTCCTTAACCCGAAAACATGCATTCAATCAAAAGTGTTGGGCTTGGTCAAAAATTGATCTCGGTCAAAATTTTAGGATCAATCAAAATTGATATAAAATTTAGAGGGAAATTGAAACAGTGCGTTTGGGGAAATTTATTGAATAAGGCACCAGCCAACTTCACACTAGTCCAAGGAAAGCTTCACGCATACCTTTGTACATCAAACCAGAGGTTACTTCGGCTTTACTCTGAGCGACTCCGTAGCTGCTGCCAGTCGGCCTTACTCCGGACTTAGTCCAGCTCAACTTTCTTGTTCAACTAACGCTTCAGTCGGCGGCGAAGCGAGAAGCCATCAGCGACGAAGGCAACACACCCTCATTTATTTTCCTTTGGGTGGGTGATGGTATGGGGCTTAAGCAGGACAGACTGTCTAAAGAAAGTGTGTTATCAGACCTAAGGAATTAAAAAAAATGAGTTTTTTTTTTCCTTTTCTTTATAGATGTGAATGCTATAAGATTTGCATGTTTACATAAACAAAAATCCAAATTTCATTTCTTATTTATTTTTTTATTGTGGTGCTACAATTAGAATTTTGTAGGTGTGAGGATATTTGTTGGGTCAAGACAAACAAATCTAATGCAACTCTAGGATTGCGGCATGATTCTTTTTTTTATTGAACCTTTAGTGATAAATTTGTTTACAGAATGATTTTTTTTTTGGTCATAAATCAAAGGAACAATGCCTGATGAGCATAAAGGGCACTGTTCATCATAGTAATGAAGGGCATATAATCCATGCTAACACTAATATCGATGTTATTATTGCTGAGGAACCGCCATATGGTTTGTATCTTCATTTTCATCTTTGGCATTAATAACATGAGTTTCGTTTCTATTTGACATTTCTAGACATAAAATTGATTGATAGTGTCATCATCTTTATACGTTGTCCTAGCAATAGTGGTTCAGTATTTATCGTGAATATTGTAGTTATTGCAATCACTTCCCTAGGTTTTACATGCGTTGGATTTTCAATTGCTTGGAGATAAGCTGAGATTTCCATTATTTATTTGTTTTGTTCTTGTCAAGAATTATGTGAATTTTCTTTTTGTTTCTTAAAAGTGAAAACATGGTAATACATTGTTTAGCACATATAAATTTAGATGACTAGGAATAACCATCTTTTTAATGTCATTTCACTTTCACTGCAAAACTATGGTGGAATCAGGCCATTGAATCTGTGATTTATAATCATCAGTTTACTTTTGAACCTTTTTTATAGACTTGTTTTCTTCAATTTTCTATGTCAAGTGACAGGATAAGTACATAAGACAATTATTATGCCTATGGAATTGCAGGTTGAACTCAGAAGCCTGAGGATATGTATAGGATAGTTGAGCATTTTGCCCTTGGACATAGGAGGCTTGAGCTCTTTGGTGAAGATCACAATATTCGATCTGGTTGGCTCATTGTTGGTAATGGACTATCTTCATCAAACTTTAATGTTGAGGTATGATATTATCTGGTTGGCTTACAATTTGTAAATCACTACCAAGTTTTCTTCTCTGGATAGCAAGATTATGCTTCTTCCGTGCCTTCAACCAGAATATGAGATTTCCACTACCATTCACACGCCATAACCAAAACATGATATCTCCATTGCCAAATACTCTTTTTGAGATATTATCATGAATTTCATCATGAGTACCATCATTATAATGCATGTGAAGCATCATCAAATATTTTCTCGTGAAGTTTTTCAATTTTGTTATCATTATTTTATTCAAAAAATTTACTGCGAGGACAAATGCACCTAGAGGATCATAGAATCCTTCTATTCATGCTCGTTTTCTGGACTACTTTTGACTTAGATTTGGGTGACTTTCAGGCATATATTATGAACTTTTCTGACAAGGATGGTAAAGTTTGGCAAGGAAGAGGTGGACGAAATCCACCTCCTGAGGCACCTCATATTGTTATAACAACCCCTGAGATAAAGGCTCTTCGGCCCAAATCACCGTGAAAAACCAACAGCAAGTCATCCAACAGCAATCATCATCCATTTCCCTAACAACAGCTAATTCCAACAGAAGGGCTGCTGGAAACTTGCCGCAAACTCCAACTGCTCTTAATCTAAACTAGGCTTCAAGTTCCATTCCTGCAACCCCAGGTCCTTGGGCTCCACCAATGGAGGGTTTTAAAGGTCGAGAAGGTTGCAATATACCTTCAGATGACAAGGTTTTTGATATGTATGGATACGGTGGATTGGCAAATGGAGAATACCTAGAACTTGAAGCCCACAGACAAATGAATGTACTGTAATTTTCTCAGTATTTAAAATGTGCTGCCATGCAACTTGTAATTTTTTTTCCCCTCTAAAAGGTATAAAATGGAAAGAAAATATGTTCTTTCCCTAAGCGTTCCTTTTCTTGGCCTTTATGGAATGGGCAATAGCTGCTCAGTCCAATTATTGGCTAGTTCAAAATAAGACCTAGTTCTTTCTGAGTTTCTAGATAAAAATAAAAATACAACATCAATAACTTTAAAAAAAAAAAAAAATCAAAAGTTTACTACTAAAGAGTATTGGAATTAATAGTCATATTGAAGTCAATATTTTTTTCGGTCATTATGTGTCTTTGAAATGAAAAGTGAGTTTAATAGCTCTAGATATTTGAAGACATGAAATTTAAATATCTGAAGAAAGTGTTGAAATGAATAATTAAATTGAAGGCAATCCTAAATAAATAAAATAAAAATATCGAAGCAAATACCAACTCTCATTTAACTTTGTCAACTTTTACTTATTTTAGTTATTGTTTAATCATCAATTCATCACTCAAGCTACAGTAACCGCCACTGTTTACTTGGAGATTTGAATTCAAATCCCCACGTCCTCAACATATATATAGATATATATATATATATGTTAAAGCCTTGCTGCAGAGGAAGCACTTGCTGGAGCCTTCACCGACGATTGCTCTTGCCTTCATTGCCGCCGACTGGTGCAGAGGACGTGACTGGAGTAAGGTCAAGTGGTGGATGCGTTTGGTGATCTCCCACCGCCAATGGCTACTGCATTTGAGCTTCTCCTCCCAATAACCTTTGAAGCTTCAGTTTGAGCCCGAGGCTAAAAAATTTTGAAAAATTTTGAAACGGTGCATTTTGATTATTTGCCCCAATTTTGACCGAGGCTCCGTCCCTAATTTTCACACCTCTATTTCATATGTCTCGCTAAGGAACCCAAATTCGAGTGCCTTAGTAGGGCTATATATATTACCAAAGGCTTATCTTCAGTACCTTATCTAAATAAGGAAAATGATATACAATACTATACAACTAAATATTATCAAATAATATTTTTTAACATATTATTTTTTTTATCATCAGATATATAAAATTATAGATTTATACAATATAAGGAAATAAAAATTAATATTCACAAAAAAATAATCAATTAATTACAATCAAATATTTCTATAACCACTCAAATATTTGGATTAATCTATAGTCAACTAATCATTCTTAGAAGCAATCAATTTTCTTATATCAATTAATTATAAAATCCTTGTGTTGACATTCCTCTTCAAGTTGGGTATAGATTTTTTTATCATACCTAACTTGTCAATTGAGATATTAAACACTTTTCCGGATACAATTTTTATTAGTACATTTGTCAATTGATCATCTTTAACAAACAAAAATTAAGTGATTTTCTTATTCAAATTCTCCTCAATGAAGTGATGCTCAACTTCCACATGTCTAATATAATCATCTTATACCAGATTTTGTGCAGGTTCAGTGACTGTCTTATTATAAAGATACAAAATCATAGACTTTTAATACTTAAACACCAAAATTTTCAAAATGTTCTTCATAATACATAAACATCATGAGCCATATCTTGAAATTCTACTTTTGTACTAGATCTTGCTACAACCTTCTGCTTTTCCAAGGAACAAGTTTCATCCAACAAACGTAAAGTATCCAGATGTGGATATTCATTAGTTTGATCCCCTACTTAGTCAAAACCTATAGGATATCCAAAGCGCCATTCTTAAAAAATATCAAACTTTTTCTTTCATTTCAACCAAATCATAACATGTTAAAACCATATGATTCACATATATAACTAAAGCTATTACCTTCTTTGACTTTATGCTTTATATAAAAAGAGTATGATCTGAAATACTATATTTATTACTAACCATCTACAGTATCTTCGAGAATTTTCCAAACCAAGCTCTTGATTACTGTTTCAGTGTATATAAAGAGTTCTTCAACATAAAAACTTGACCTTTATTGTGGCTCCACATTTATTTTCTAGTAACAAATCCATGTATACTCCATCTTCTAAATCCCCATTGAGAAGAGAAGTTTTAACATTAAATTGCTGTAGAGGCCAATCTCAATTAGATATTTTGGATTAAGAATGAGGATTGTATTAATCTTGACTACTTGAGAAAAAGTTTCTTGATAATTCACCCTATATTTCTGCATATATCCATTTACAACTAGTCTTGATTTATATCTGCCAATACTACCATCTGATTTAAGATTTACAATGAAAACTCAATCATCTATATCCAATCATATTTTAATAAAATAAATTCCCATTCCTTTGTGGAGCTTCTATTGTTTCATTCATTGCATTTTTCCACTCTAGATTTGCCAATGCAACTAGCACACTACTAAGAATAGGCATATATGATAATTGATTAAGTCAATGCATATGATTCAAAAAACCTATGACTAGACACACGGTTGCTAATTGGATACTCAGTCTTGGCTTTGAGGTAATTTTTATATTTTTTCTTTCGTACTTCTTTGTTTGTCCTTTGTGCGTACTTAGGTACTATGTCTCTTGCACGTGTATGTAACATCAGATTCATTAAGAATGAGATTTGAGGTTACATAGGGAAGAACGTTTTAGGTTTAGTCTTCAACTGTTAGTGTAGACAATAGCAATTCTACTATCTAGTCAGAAGAATAAGGAAAACCAGATTCAAAAATGTAAGAAAAGTCAGATTTGATCTCTGGATTTGGGACCTTTAAATCTATCACCAACAACATGTTCATTCAATGACACATTATTGGATTCAAGGCCTCTGGATTCACTGCATACGCTAGATTCATCATGCAAAATATCGCCAAATTCAAAACCTCCAGATTCACTGCTATGCCAGACTCGTTTGGCAAAACACAACCATATTCAAGACCTCTGATTTAACTAGCCTTTCACTTATTTATTCCAACTCCATAAATACATTGCAACATTTTATCATATTCTCTTTGCTACAACCCTCACCTTGAAGAGAATATTCAGAAATCCCCTATGAGTAGTAAGGCTCCAATTCACTAAAAAGGAACATCTAGTGTTACATGTACCTTTCAAGTTTAAATATCATAACATCTATACAATTTCTAAAAATCAAAATATCCAATAAAAACACACTTTCTAGTATATGGGTCCAAGTTACTTGAATGACTTCTAAAGACAGGGAAACGCGGTGCAACCAAATATTTGTGGTTCAAGAATTGCTAGGTGAGGAATGGAATGGAATGTAAAGATTGCATCTTCTATTGTGGAGTTTGAAAATCAATGACTTTAGATGGTGTCTGGTCAGTAAGATATATAGTAGACTTTACTGCATCTCCCCAATAATGTCAGAAAATGTTCATGCCAATTAGAGAAGCATGAACAACCTCTAAATAACTATTGATTCTTCATTTACTGCCAATCCATTATGCTTTGAAGTATATTGCAAGATGTATGGCCAAACCCCTGATGATTCAAGAACTTGCCTAGGGATGCGTTTAC
This sequence comes from Ochetophila trinervis, assembly GCA_003254975.1. Taxonomy (NCBI): domain Eukaryota; kingdom Viridiplantae; phylum Streptophyta; class Magnoliopsida; order Rosales; family Rhamnaceae; genus Ochetophila; species Ochetophila trinervis. Next base: position 172,798 of record QANX01001408.1, read on the forward strand.
AAATTCTCTACCATTCTTAGACTGAAAAAACTCAAATTTATTTCTTGTATGAAGTAACAGTGTACTACAGAATTCTTAAAATGCAGTATCTACACCACTCTTATTTTTAGAAAGAGATATTCAAGTCATTTCAGTACGTTCGTCGATAAAATGGATAAAATAATGAGCTTCAAAAAAGGAATGGACTTTTGCAAGACTCCAACATCGGACTGAATAATCATAAAATGTTTTGAAAATTTACTAAGGTTTGGTAAATAAGAAATCTAGTAGTTCTTAGCCATTTCACAAACTTAATTTTCATTGAAAATATGAATCATTTACCTTCGAAACATGAGGTTGCAATCTTTGAAGATAGCCAAAAGACAGAAGTTCAAATTATATGTGCGCAAAAACCGTTTCGGACCAACCAAACATACCAGTTTCAGTTCAGTTTAATTCTATTTGGCCAATGGTCCGTTCAGTTCGGTTTGGACAAATTTTAATCTAAACTGAACATAACCGAACTTATTTAGTTTAATACATATGATTTTTTAAATTTTTTCTATATATTTTTAAATTATTTAGTTTAAGATATTAATAATATTAAATTTAAATTATCTAGTTGGTATGCTTGAATTTTCTATGCTTAACTAGGTACCTAAATTTAAATTATTAAATGATTAAAAATAATAATATATTATTGGGTCAAAGCCCAAATTGACCAAACAAATATGTGATGGTCCATTCAATTTGGTTTGATTTCTTCTAATGATTCAATTTGGTTTTTTTGTAATAAAAATGCAAAAATCCAACTGAAACTAGGGGTGGGCGCGGTCTGGTTTGGTCCGGTTTTTTATAAAAATTCAGACCAAACCATTATTTGCGGTTTGACTTAATACCAAACCATTCAAACCATTCAAACCAAACCAAACCAAACCATGCAAAAACGGTTTGGTTCGGTTTGGTTGAACGGTTTGGACTGCGACAATTAATTTTATAATCCAAACTTAATCTATAAGACTAAAATTTAATTTTGTAGTCCAAAATTTAAACTAATTTAAATACTACAATATTAAAATCAAATTAAAAATATTACAATTCAAAATCTAAATTAAAACAAAATATTACAATCCAAACTAAAAATTGTACACTACAACACATCCCAAACATAAACAGAAAAAATATCCAAATTATGTTCTCAAAGTCAGCCAGCCACTAATTTAAATACTACAATACTAATTCTACTTCAGGGGATAGATGACCATCAAAAAACTCATCAAACTCATCTAAATGGTCCATCTCCATTTTAAACCTATTTAAACCACATATACAGACAAAACAAAATCATAAATTATGGGTACATAACTAGCAGGCAGCAACTGAATCACATTCAAGATGAATATTCAAATTGAAATCAAAATAATCAGCAAGCAGCCAGGCACACAGCAGCAACCGAATCACATTCAACATGAATATTGAAACTGAAATCAAAATTACCAGCAGGCACAGCAGCAACCAAATCACATTCAAAATGAATATTGAAATTGAAATCAAAATAACCATTTGGAACAGAATCACATTCTACATTCAACCGAAATCAACAATCACATTCTACATTCAACCGAAATCAAAATACATGCATTACATGTATGTGTGTTAACATTTAAGACAAATCTGGGTTCATATGGCACTAACTTATATCTTCAATTAGTGAAGTAAATCAGGCCCTAACCTAATGTGTCTAAGATAGTGGTTTCAAATCATGAGAGTATATGACCCAGTTGAAATTTTTTGGCAGCAAACAGTTCTGCTTTCATGAATAAAAAAAAAAATGTTTATTAGTATGTTCAAATTCTTAAGGAAAAGTTTACACACACACACGGCAATTTCATCTAACATCAAATTCTTAAGAATTCAAAAAATACTGAAAACAACAAATTGTTGAATCTAAGGAGAGAAGGAACGTACGGTGAGGATCGCCGAAGGACTGCCTTGCCTTGGCTTGGGTCTGAGCCGCCACGCGCAAATAACGGGAAGGCCGAAGGGAGGTGAGGATCGCCGGACACTTCGAAGTTCAGACACGGGGGGGATCGTCGGACACGGGGCTGTGAGCAACTGAATCTGGAGAATGGAGGCGGAGCACCGAGACGTGAGTGTGACGCTGTGAACACTGAGAAGCTGAATCCGGAGAATGGAGGCGAAGGCCGGACACACGGAGAGTCGGAGACCGGCGTGAGTGTGAGGCTAGAGGGAAGGAGTGCCGTGGAGATTTTGAAAGTGGAGGGAGGCGGAGGCAGAGCAGACGCGGGGGGGGACTCAAAATTGGTATCTTAGGGAATTAGGGTTTTTTTTTCAGATTTTTACCTTTACATTTAAAATTTTACCAAAAAAAAAACTTTAAAATTAAAATAATCAAATTAAATATATATATATATATTAAAATTTAAAACTGACTAGTAAATAGTAATAATAAAAAAATATTAAAAAAATATATATTATTGAATGATATATATTATTAATAAAAAAAAAATTATAAAATATATATTATATTAAGTGCGGTTTGGTTTGGTTTGGTCTGGTCTAAAAATCATTCAAACCACAGACCAAACCATTAATGGCGATTTTTTAACATACCAAACCAAACCAAACCATTATCCTCTACAAACCAAACCAAACCGAACCAAAAGCAACGGTTTGATTCGGTTTAAACGGTTTGGTTCGGTTTTGCCCACCCCTAACTGAAACGTAATGACGCTTACCTCTACTCCTATTCTCCAAAGCCATAACCAAATAGTTTTCTGAGTTTTGTTCATTTCATTAGTCTGATTTACCTCATAAATATTTGATTTTCCATTTTCTGTCAGATCCGAATAATAAAGTTTGCTCCATTTAACACCATAACCAAGAACCTCCCAAGCATGAATGTCTTGAAAAATACAATATGAGGCTCAAAAGTATAGTACATGCTTGAGTTAGGTAGGGTTAGTTCGGTTTTTTGGACAATTCTTAACCAAACCAATCAGTTTAGTTTTTTCAAATAGTTAAGATAAACCAATTTAATAACACTGATAAAACCATTTTTGATCAGTTTGTTTTTCTTTGGGTTATCGAATGAATGGGTTAAAAACTAATGCTTTGTATGGGTCCAAATTGAAGCTTAATTCTAACCCAAAATGATTTTTTCTTCTTAAACTGCTACATTTTTTTTCATATTGAACTTAAATTAATAAAAGATGTTACTCATTGAAATACCAACATAAAAAATAAAATATAACCAAATAAGAAAAAAAAATTACAAATAAAACTATAATCTAATTGTTTCAACTATAAAATTTGAGGCTTAATTATGACAGTATTTATATCTTAATTAATATTTATTTTTTATTATATTTTGTAATGACCCGAATTTTTGTTTACTCTTTTTCTTTGTGTTTTGGACTAGGTTGACTATTTGGGGCCTTAATGTTAAATTTTTATTTGTGAATGTTTTTACTCGAATGTTATCAAGATTGGCTTAGAGGACGTCGCCACGAGTCCGTAGACTGTCAGCACACCCAAATCGGAATTATAAATTGTAAGTTATGGTCAATCAAATATTATACTTTAATTCTGGAACAGTTTGTTTCTATTGGATATTTTGTTTCAATACTTTTTGGACTTTTTAAATCAAATAAAGGTACTTATGGTTGTTTTCAACTACCATTATTTTGCATTGGGTATTGAGAGTCTTTAAATACCTTTTTTACCCTTGTTGGCCTGCACATTTTGAATTTAGAGAGGGAGAGAGAGGCGCGGGAGGAGAGAGAGAGGGGTCGCACTGTAGCGACACTACCTTTAGCCGGCCATATCTTCCTCGTCCACTAGAGTTAGGACATGTCCTTGGTACCATTAGAAAGCTGGTGTGACAATCTACACGTTGGTAAGAAATTTGATCTCTAAAAACTGCCGGAGCATGTCGAAAAATGGCCTCGAAGTCTCTGAAAAATCACCAACGGTAGCCACCATCTCCACCACCTCGAGCTTCAGACCACGACGGCGACCTGATCTATAGCTGGTCGAGCTCCGACGACAGCCCGACGAGCTTCACGTGCCACCCGAACCTGCTGCCGATCCACCTCCACACGCCTTCACCGATCTACTCCACCGCCAGCAAGTGGTGGTGCACTGCCCATCCAAGAAGCTTCCCCTCATGTCGGTGAAGCTAACCCAGGCTGTTCCTCCCCTTTTCTTCGTCGTTAAACCCTTCAACAGACTCGATCTTTGGCCGGATCTTCCTTCCCTCCGGCGGAGCCACCAGCAGCAAGTGGGTGCTCACCACCCATCCCAACGTGTTCCTAGGGTCGTGAGCAAGCTTGTTGTGCTGTCGATTTGATCCAATTTCTGTCGGATTCAGAAACGCTCAATTCCGGTTGAGGTCCGATGTTCCAAGACCAATTCCGATCATTGGCTGCGACGAATCTTCAAATTGAAGGTAGATTCTTGTTCCTTGTATCTTCAATTTCATTTCGGTATAAAGTTTGTTAAAATCGGACTTGAAACAGGAAAATTCATGTATTTTGGGGTTTTTTTGACGATTTGGGGCATTTTCATAATTTTTAAAAATATTAAGACATTTTCGTAATTATTGAAAATGTTAGGCAATCTTAGTAATTAGTGTTTTAATCTTGTAATTGGGGACTCAGAGGACTCCTCTGAGCCTTTGGTTAGTTTTTCAGTAATTAAAAGAATTTTCAAAAAAATTATTTTTAGGTGTTTGTACACGATCTAGGGCTGGATTAGAGATCAAGCAGGAGCACGCTTCAGATCTGTTAGTGCATTTATTTTCTAAACATTTTGGGATTATATATTATTATGATTTAATCGCATATGATTTGTTTTAATTGGATTTTCTTGTGCATTTTAAATTATGCTTATTAAATATAATATATGCTAATTTAAATGGTTGATGATTTAAGACTATATATGCATTTGTGATTTTAATGGAATTCATATTTATCTGAGATTTGTGTTTTAAATGGTATTTGGTGATTTATGAAATTTTGGATATTTTCGCAAATTTGTATAAAATGGTAATTTCAAAGAAAATTGTGGCTTTTGTAGAATTTAAGAAATTTTTGGGGCAATTTTTTTATATTCGAAATATTTAATTGTTTTCGTAAAAATTTTCAAAATAGAAGATTTTGGAAAATTGTTTAAAAATAAAAGGATTTGAAAAAAAAATTGATGATATCCGATGATAGATGATTTTAGAAATGATTTTGAGGAGTACCACATAGTATCGAAATGTTGATTAAGATGTATGATTATTATGCGCGCTATTATTATTATTATATTATGCCATCCTCTGTTGCGAACACGTGTTGGGAGAGAGATGATGAGGATCCTGCCATGATGGATTTGGGACGCCGGTTCGTTATGATGAGTATACCCCCCTCTCTCCGCCTGTGACGCCGTCAGGACGCTGAGGGTCACACGGCACGATACTATGTTGTGGTACCAGTTTGGTTTTATATTTGTTGATTGCTGATTTTAAATTGATGGTTCTGATTTCATGGATCGTGGCCCATGGCTTTTGGATTTCGGGTTGTGACCCACTTACTTGATAGTTTATGAAAATGTTTTTGACAATCATTTAAATATTTATGAATTTCATTTATGATTCTGGAGTTTTGATAATGTGATTTTATGGTCTTAGATTGTTGGTTTTGAATTTAAGGGTTGGGGCCCATGGTATTTGGTTTTAGATCGGTTTTGGATTTAACAAATGTTTCTACTTGCCATTTTTATACAAACATATTTTACATATAAATTTAAATGTTTCTTGTTGAGATTGTATTTATGGTTCTAGTGATTGATACATGATTTCAATGATCGTTTTAAATTAATTTTTCACCCCTAAACCGTTTTATAATGATTTAATGATTTTGGGGATAAAACCGAGGGTTTTGCGAAATTTTTTTCAAAACAGAGAACTTTTCAACTAAGTGACGTGAGGTTTGAGTGTAAAGAATTTTAACTACTGAACTTATATTTTGTAGTTATCTAGGAGCACTTACGGAGATATTTATATCTCATGTTTTGTTTTTTTTTTTAACTTTGTTCCCTAGGTCCTAGCTGCAGGTTCTCGTGAGCTACTGCCGGCATCGCATCCGCACTCGACATCCGCTATTGTTTCTTTTTATGTAATAGACTCTATTTTTTTTATTCTGTTTACTCTCGGACTTGTATTATTTATATTTTTCTATCTATCTCATTTAGTGGCTCTGACTTTCCCACCTACTTCCTAAGCTGTTTTAATATTTATTTTGGTATGACTAGTAGTCATTGTTGTGATGCATATCTTATTTACATATTTCGTCTTATTTATTGTTTTCTTGTTTATTAACCCCTCTTTCAGATGAGGATTCTGTCGGCTTTCCCGAGAGATTCTGGTGAAATTTTCCTCAGGCGGGGCCTCTCCGGAAAATTCGGAGGGATTTCCAGGGCGGATCCTGTCATATTTGCATTGGTTTAGTTTGGGTTGGGTGAGAGTTAATTTTCTCCCAACCCTAACTCAAATTAAGAATAATCAGTTTTTTAACATGGCAATTCGAACCGAACTGATTAACAAGTAAAACCTAAACCAAAGCTAATTTGACAATTTACTTTAGTTCATTTTGACAATTTGGTTCGGTTTTTGCTCACATCTAATTTGGCTAACAGATAATACATTATAATAAAAGATAGACAACAAAGAAAATATCTATTATAAGTTTATCAAATAAAACGACAAGCTATTTTCTAGTAGCAAGGAAGGTACTACCATTAGTTGTGGATATTACAAATTGAGAAAAAGAAAACATAGACTATAACTAACCTGAATGATTGGGCATATGATTGGATGCACATGTATCAATAACTATGTTTTATTTTAGAGTTTGCAAAAAAAAAACAAATACCTTATCAACGATACGTAGGTGCTCGACATTTGCCATAAATTAAGTAATAGCTACGATAGTCTCTCTTGCTATTTGCTTTTGAAGTTTCCTGGTGAAGTCCTACCAATTAGGATAACCAATAATCTCATGTCTTGTTATCTACTTCGAAGTTTCTAGGTAAAGTCCCACCAATAATCTATAATTCCCATCACATCTTTATTACGAGTTTACACGTTTCATTACAATGAAAACATACCAAGCCACTAGATCACGTTGCGTTGAATGGTGCTTCATCAGATTTTTCCAGTTTGTTGATAACTTCCATTTTTTGATGATGGCTCTAGTTGACTATGATTTGGGATTCAAAACTCGGAATACAAAATGGATACGATATTTGAAATAAAAGCTTTAGGATTCAAAGTAAGATTCGTTTGGAAACGTTCTTTAAGATAAAAACTCTGAGTAAATATGCGACGGATACAATATTCAGGATAAAATTTTGATACATGATAAAAACTTTTAAATTCAAACTTCGGTTCGTTCAAAAACATTCTTTAAGGATTGCAACGCTAAGATACCATGTAGAAACTAATAATTTTCAAATAATATTTTTTGATATATTATTTTTCTTCATCAAGAAGATATAAGAAGTAATTAAGGCGCCGATCCATAATTAATTTAATTTTACATTAATTTCAAATACAAAGCGAAAGCATGCAAGCAAGCAAACAAGGTAGCCACAAAATATCCATATACATACGAGTATGGCTAATATTAATTATAGATTCTAAAAAATCAAAATCATCTTGATACAATATATTCATCGGTTTTTTGATAGCTCCCATTTTTGTTTGATGATTTAGTCATCATAATCAAATATTTGAAAATTCAATTTGAAAGTCAAAATGCAAAATACAAAATGAGTAGATACGATATTTGAGATAAGGGCTTTAAGATTCGAAGTTCAAATTGTTGAGGAGCGTTTTTTATTATCGAACGCTCTAAGTGACTATGTAACATATATAGCAATAGGATAAAAGATAAAAACTTTGAAATTCCAACTTCGATTCCTACAAGAACGTTCTTTAGGGTCAAACACTATGATACCACGGTAGAAACTAAGCCTCCATAATTAACTTAATTAACTTTTACATTAATTTGAAATACAAAGCAAAAGCATGCAAGCAAGCGAACGAGCTAGCCGCAAAATATCCAAATGCATATAAATATAGGTAATATTAATTATAGATTCTCAAAAATCGAAATCATCTTGATTTGGCTTTGGAGAAGTCAACAAAGCAGTGTACAGCCTGAGTCTATCTTCTCCCATGGAAGAACATCTTGAGAGAGGTCTCCTCGGCCTTATAAAGGACAGCGAAGTGAGCGTTAACCGGTGCTTGTACCTCCTCCAAGCCAGCTGAATAGCTACAGCAGCCCAAGTTCTCCAACCAGGCGAATAGTACCTTGCGCTTCTCTTAACCTTTTCATTCACAAAAGTGTATCGAAAATGCTGCGTGACGTATTTGACATCCTCGGCTTCCAGGCTAAATGCCTCGGTGGTTTCGAGAGTGACTAAAGTTGAGGAAGAAGGCGGTAGTCGTTCTATGAAAGGCCTTCTCAAACACCATGAAAGCAGCTCGTCGCCTACGAAGTTTCCAGGGCCTAACATGCAGCAACTTTTGATGCCGTCCCTCAGCTGTTGGCTGCTCTGGAGGTGACCTCTCACCACGAATAGCATTCTGTGAACTGGGTCTCCTTCTCTTGTTATCTGCCATTTTTCAAACAAAGCTTTTATCAATATCCATCAACTTGCAAATTCGAATTAGCTTTTTTCTAACGTACCGTTTCGCCCTTTGTGAATATCAGAGACTTCACGCGGTCGCAGATGTTCTCGAGGACCAGATCGTCCATGTGCTGGAATAAAGGCACCTGCGAGATGAGATTAGGAATTAAAGCCCACTGGATAATCAACAAGAAAGCCCAATTTAATTGGACTGGGTAGAGTGTATATATATTGGTTAATTTCCAAAAATACCAAAAATAGTTTATACACCTATTTTGTAACGTTCAAGACAAAGTATTAATCTGATACATTTAATTATATATTGATATGAAAAATGGTTTATGAATCCGACTAGTCAGTGCTCTATGAATATCATTTGTCTAAATAATGTAGGTTTATCTTTGGAGACAAGCTGGATAACAATAACTATTGTTATTAGGTAAATGCTACAGTACAACATCTTTATTTGGAATTTAATTAACAATGAAATTTTGAAAAATGTTACTCCGTTACGAACAATATTACTTTATTATAGACATATGTTATTTCGTTAACATTGTAAGACCTATAATAAAGTAACATTTGTGCATAACAAAGTAATATTATATATATAATAGACTAACATTTTTCAAAATTTCTGGACAAAATCCTGTTGCACTGTAAAATTAATTAACTCTGGATTTTTGGTTTGATGACGTGGAACTAATAAAAAAAATTAATAATAATATAACGATGATTCAGGGCGTATTTAGAAACAACCTTTGCATGTGAAAATGTATAATATTTTACCTGTCTAACTAAGTCCAAGCATAGATGATATTTGATATCCCTTCTAAGACCTTCAGGGAGGTTTCTGATCATCTCACATTCATCAACACCGCGCATGGCAGCCCAGCGTTGGCGCTCGTAGTTCCTCACACGCTGTCGAAAACCCTGAGGCAATTGTCTCTTCCTCATCCACCATTCTATGTTCCTCATTTTTAATTGCATTGCTTGCTTCTTTGACGTCGTCGCATGCAAAAACACCTTCACAAAAAAATGGTCCAACTTAATCGATATCCTTGCCTCTTGATTCTCAGAAAATTAATCCAGTTTGCGAGATCAGTAAAATGGCATGTGGCTTAATATTATTTCCAACATTATTAATTTATATTTATCCAAAAAAAAAATTATATTATTTGAGGTATACCTTGATGTTTCCGATCAACATGGTAACCAAGAGAAGTCCACTTGTTAGAACAATGATATTGAAAACAACTTCTAACCATTCTGTTGTGCTTTCCAAGTTACCAAATGTGCTGTACGTATTCCAAATAGTTATAATTATTACAGTTAACTGGATTAATTAAAATAAATAATAAATAAAAGACTAAAATCATAAATAACATAAAAAAAAAATATCGAATTAAGATGAACATGCATGGGATAATAATAACATTGCCGGTAGCGTGGGATAATAAGGATAATAGTTTCAGCACAGTATAGTTCGATTTACCAATGATTTTTTATTTTTATTTTTATTTTTGGAAAAAAAAAGACTGCTATGCTATTCAAGTTGGACAACTAAATAGTAACGAAAAGATAAATATATAATACTAGAAAATGTCAAATTTATATTCTGCTCTCAACTAAAAATAAAAAGACATATCGAAGCTTTAAAGAAATATGTCTAACATTATATGGGGCCAAATAAATACTATTTAATTCACCTATATTACTACAAAAAAAGTCAAAAAGAAAAATGTTTGCTTTCCATGTCAAGAATTGTTTTTTTTAAATAAATAAATAAATCAAAGATGGTAATTATCACTGTTTATATTTAGTTATATATTTCTTATCATTGTTTTTATTTAGTTATACTTTTCCAAAGGGAAACACGAAATATTGAAATTATTTTATAAATTAAAGAAGTTCAAGTACAATAAAAAAAATTAAAAAAGTTCACAAAAAAATGATGCAAAAGGGAAAAGTTTAAAAGAAGATAAAACCTGAGGGTCATTAGGCCCCAAAAGATGGGGAAAAGTATCTTTTCCAAGCGACTATCATTAGTGACAAGCTGAACAGTCCATTTATAAGCTCCATAATCGTAATTATCGGCATTCTCTAAGCAAGTAGACCTTGCCTGTTTGTTTACAGCCCAAGCAAGCCTTGCTCTATCTTTCACCAAGCTTGTGGTCCCATAATAAACAGGTTCTTTGCAGGATAATATTCTCGGACCACAACCACTTGTTGCCATGCATTGCTCTCTCAGGCATTTCGCTGCCCTTTGAATTCCTAATAGATACCAACATGCTCCTGCAGCCTGCCAACATAAATATATATAAACATATAATATGCATGAAACACAGGGTTTTGAAACCACTTATGTGTATAAAAATTGATTTCCTTTCCATAAATCAAATAACAGCTGGGTCCTATGGGATACTCTTTGATAGTTTTAGATTTAAAAACTAATTGGTTGTCCTCAAAAGCAGTACGGCAATTGAAAATCAATTAACATATATGATAAGTACACTTTTTCAAGTTTTAAGGATTAAAAGTGTTCTACAAATAGATCCAAGACGCTGTAGATGCCACTACATATATATAT